>LOJH01000837.1:6176-21872 GCA_001685095.1 Ellobius talpinus
GGGCCTTTGGAAGAACAGGCAATGCTCTTAACCTCTGAGCCATCTCTCCAGCCCAGCATTTTCTTTCATATGTTCCTATTTATAACCATTATTATGTGCACACGTGTGGGTCAGAGGGGAACTGTGTGGAGTTGGTTCTCTCCACTTTTACATGGGTTCTGGGATCAGACTCAGGTCATCACTAGGTTGGGTAGCCAGCACCTTGCCCACTGAGTCCAGTGGTGCAGGATCTCAGAGGCTCCTATTAACAGACTTACTGCTTTTGAGCGAGGGCTTTCCAGACCCACAGCTTCTGCAAGGCTCATTCCCCAGTCTCACCACTGTCTCCTCTATGTGCGGCATTATCAATACATCAATATTTTTTGATATAGCAGTTACTAATGGTGACTCTAACTTGATTTCTGCCTCCTTATTCCTATGTGGCTTATGAGTAGTTTGTTCATATTCTTTGTCCATTTATCTACATATATATCTGTACATCACATGCATGCTGAGCCCACAAAGTCCAGAAGAGGGCATCAGACACCCCCAGAACTGAAATTACTGTCAGTGCTTTTAACCATCTCCCACCCCAAATCTGAGTTGTTTTTATGGTGACTGTGTGACCGTGTAGCCTTCTAGCTAGGATTCTTACTACCCTGACAGTCTCCAGAATGGACTGCCAAGTCACTCAAGACCCAAGTTCTGCATTTGCTCTTGGGATAGCTTTAAAGGAGGAAAAATATTAAAATCCAGAGCCCAATTTATTCATTGTTTTTGTATGCTGGTCTCAAACTTACTGTGTAGCTGAAAAGTGAGTTTTACTCTTGATCCTCTCACTTCTTAGCTTTGGATTAATTATTAAGACTTGTATGCATGGGCAAAGGTATTAAGCATTTATTGTAACTTTTTGTGGCTTCAAAAACAAAACACCTAATTTGACTGGTAAAAATACGAAAGTATTTTGCACAGAGATCCATGTCTGTCCTTGGAAGTGCTAGGGATGGAACCCAGGGTCTTGCACACACTAGGTAAGTGTTCTAACACTGAGCTACACATCCAGCCTGAAAGACACGTTTTACCACTGACATTACGCTCTTTCAGCTTGCTGCTATAAAATACACTGTATGTGCGCTTGGTTTTCTAACTTTGTTTCTGTTGTTTTGAGACAGGATCTCACTACATTTCCTTGACTGGCCTGGACTCACTATATAATCAAGCTGACCTCAAACTCAGAGATCCACCTGTTTCCAGAGTGCTGAGATTAAAGGTGTGTGCTGCCATGCCCGGTGATATGTGTCCCCCTCTAAATAAGTAAACATATTATGAAGTTGTAATAAAATGATATGGAATAAAGTTGAAAATTGATGTAAAGAAGACATCTTTTTTTATTTTCAGCTTAAATACAAGCACTCCGTTCTCACTCCAATATGCTTGTTTTACACTATTTTCTTTCAAACGAATATATATTTTGTCCTGATCTAAATTTATTCACTCTCTAGTACCTTGGCAAATTTAATGAAAACAACACACACACCCACACCCACACAACACACACTTTTTTTTAAAAAAAAAAGTTTTGGAAAGCATCTCTTCTTCCTTTACCAAAACAAGAAAGTGTATGTGTGTAATTGTGTGTGTGTGCGCGCGCGTGTGTGTTGGGTAGAGGACTGCAAAACTTCTCTGAAAGCACTATTTATAGGGTTGGCCGAAGAAACAAAATGAAAAGCAGAACTTAGCTGATAAGGGAAAGGTAGCTCTCTCCCCTTATGTCAATATTTTGTTGTCTTCCCAACAAATCAGAAACAAAGAAGTACTTACCCAAAGCCAGGCTCACACTCACCTTCCTGTGTCTTTTCTACACGCAGGGTCCCCATCTCCTTCTCCTTTTGGAAGAGGTTCTGCAGCTGCTTGATCTCCTGATCATAGTCCTGCCACTCGGGGACGATTCGCACAGCAGCCTCCAGTTTCGGTTCTTTAGTCATGGGATTATTACACTGAAAACACAAGGAACGCAGCTCAGAGGAGCTCAAGAAAAGGCACGCTGTACAGAATGCAAAGGGGTCTCCCGTGGGCATGGGTGAGACTGAGGAAAGAAGATCAGGACTTCAGGGTTAAGCCCAGATTATACAGTAAGAAACTCTCAAAGCCAAAAGGGAGCAAAGGTCACAGGCACAGAGGTGCAATGGAGGGCAAGCAGTGACTCAGCAGAAAATGGTCTGCCCTCTGCATGGGGCTCTGGCTTCCTGAGGAAAGCAAAGAAGAGCCCAGCTGAAACAACCAAGACCTGCTTTGCAGCTCCAACCACACTCAGAAAGCCAGCTCGAAGTAGCTCAGCAGCCACTCAGGCACAGTCATGGTCCAGAGCAGGGAAGGCAGCTCACCAGGTCGATGGTCTTAGCCCTCTTCTTAGATGCGTCATCACACCACGTCTCACACCAAAGCCATTCTTGAGGGAGGGATTTGATTGGCACCTGATGGATCATGTTATTGGGCAAATCCTGTTTGGTAAAGAAAGTAAAACACAAAGATCTAAAACTCAGAAATTTAAATAAGCAACCAAAAAAAAGTGTTAGCTTAAAATTCAACTAGAGGGCTGGAGAGATGGCTCAGCATTTAAGAGTATACTGTTCTTTCAGAGGATCAGAGTTCAGTTCCCAGCACCCAACGTGGGCAGCTCACAACCACCTGTAACTCCAGCTCCAAGGGATCTGATGCCCTTTTCTAGCTTCTGCAGCCACCTAAACACATAGGCACACACCCACACACAGACATGCACACACATAATTAAAAGTAAAAAACAAAAACCTGACAAAAGCAAACAATAATATCACCTCAACTAGGGCCCACGGATGGGACTACAAAGTTAAAGCATTAGCAGCTCTTACAGAGGACCCAGGTTGTTTCCCACCGATGGTATGGCAGCTCACAACCATCTGCACCTCCAGATCTGATGCCCTCTATGGCCTCCTTCAGTACTAGGCACACATGTGGTGCATATACACACAGGCAGGCCAACACTTGTACATATAAAAAACAAAACACAAACAAAATTCAACTATATTTTCCTGTATAAAGGTATTTTTTTTTAAAAAATCCCATTCTTTTGTTTTTGTTGAGACCGTGTCTCACTCTTGCCCAGGCTGGCTTGGGACTTGTGAAGTCCTCCTGCCTGGCCTCTCATGCTGGCATTACAGCTGTGAGCCACCATGCCTGGCCTCTGTTCACTTCTGAAGTTCAACTTGTTTATAATTTTCCAGAAGAGAAGCTCTGACCCTCCCATTTGAACCCTGTTCCCCAAAGTAGGAGCCCATATGTTCCCCACAATAAAATGCTCCATTATCCTAACCCACTGAAAAAAATCTAATATATCAATGAAATAAAAAGCACAAAATGACTGTGAGGCTTGCAAAAAAAGATGTTGTGCGGTCATCTGAGTGTGGCGACACAACTGCATCCTAGCACTCTGGAGGCAAAGGCACAAGATCAGAGCCACTGAGTTCCACGCACCCTGGCTATGTGGGGTCCTGACTTCAAACCAGACAAGTCAGACTAAATTGTATGTTCCAAGCAACAATCACTTGTACTCTAGCGTTTAATGAGATAAATGGTTCCTATGGTGGTCTGAACAAGAATAGGCTCGTAGGTTTGAATACTTCATCCCCAGTTGGTGGAACTGTTCCCACCAACCACACGGCAGCTCACAACCCTCTATATTGAGAAGGGTTAGGAAGTGTGGCCTTGCTGGAGAGTTGTTCCCAGGGCAGGCTTTGAGGATTCAAAGACACCATTCCCAGTTTCTCTCTTTCTCCACTTGCAGTCAAGATGTGAGCTCTCAGCTGTCCCTGCTACCATGGTTCTTGCCCTGCCATCAAGGACTCTAACCCTCTGGAAATGTAATTAAACACTTTATCAATTGCCTTGGTCATGGTGCTTTGTCACAGAAAAAGAAAAGTAACTGAGACAATTCCCCATTATCAAATCTGTCAGCAACAACAATAAAATCCAATAAACTTAAATTATCAAATATCAATCTTGATGTATCTGAGTTTAGTTTTAGACAGTGTTGACCCAGCACTACTGCAATATAAAGAACAGAGTGTCCATTTAACTTTATATTCTGCGGGAGAACAAATTTTACAACTAGTACTGGCAGACAAGGTAAATGAGACTAACTTGAATCCTGAAGACAACTGAGAAGCTGAATGATGTCATGAGAGACACATACTTGAGGCTAGAGTGTGGTTCAGTGAAGTGTGTGTTCTGTGTAAATGAGGCCCAGTTCAATCACTATTACCACCACCACCAAAAACAAAAGAAAAGCACATATACTTTAACCCTTTGCATATATGTATGGCTTCCAATTTAGTGTTTTTATGAGATTCTGAATGTGTAAATGAGTCTCTAATTCTTGTGCCTTTTCTTGGGCTCTTTTCCTTCTGTTTCTTTGCTTTGTCCAATTTTGATGTGTCTTTTTTATCTTTTACATTTTAATTTTATTATTATCCCTTAGAAGCCTGTTTATTTTCTAATGAGAGACAGGAAGTCAGCGGATCTGGATGTGAGGGGAAGTGAGGAGGAACTGGAAGGAGTAGAGGGATTGGAAACTGTAATCAGGATTTATTACATAAGGAAAAAAATAATTTATTTTCAATAAAGAAAAAAAACCAGCTGAGAGAAAACATGAACAAAAAGTGACAAAAGCATCAGACCCACAGCAGCTGTATAGATGAGAGCTGGCAGGTGGCAGGGATGTTAAAGTCAAGATAGTCAACTCTACATAAGACTACTCTAAAAAATAAAGGGTAGGGAATTTAAGCAAAGAACTGAAAACAAAAAAATATTAAAATGGGAAAAAAACAAAGCATCTTTTTATCTTTTTTTTTGGTTTTTCGAGACAGGGTTTCTCTGTGTATCTCTGGCTGTCCTGAACTCACTCTGTTGACCAGGCTGGCCTCAAATTCACAGAAATCCACCTGCCTCTGCCTCCCGGAGTGCTGGGATTAAAGGTGTGTGCCACCACCGACCAGCTAAACCAAAACATCTTTATTAAAATCAAGACCAAACAGAAGGCTAAACAAATTAGACAGGAAATCCTAAGAACAAAGTACAAAAACCTAAAATGAAGATTAAATGAAACAGAGCACTGAGGAAAGGCGTGTGGCTGCGGGAAGAACTCTGCGATACTGCTTAAAGACAGTCAGAGACAAATCCCAATAGAATAAAGTCACAAATTTTAAAGAAAAAACCCACAAACCCTGCTAAAACCAAGCAAGACCAAAATGAAGCCATAAGTACCCAGTAGAGGATCTGTCAAAGCTCGCTATGAACTGGCTACAGTGGCACATACCTGTACACTGAGCACACGGAAAGCAGAAGCAGGAGGTTCATCATCGTGATATGCAGGCCAGCCTCAGTTACAATGTGAGAGAGAGAAACCCTGTCTCAAAAAAACAAAACAAAAAACAAACAAACAAACAAAAAACAACCCACAACCAGACACCTGGCCACCTCATTGCAATACAAATCTTAAACATGGCAACTAATTTTAAAATAAAATCATCAGGGCAGCAGGTAACAGCTCAATCGGAAATCAGAAACCAAAAGACCATGAAATAGAAACTGCATGAAAACTTCTAAAAGAAATAACTCTCAAGTTGCAAGGTCAAATTCATTGAATATCTACTTCAAGTCCAGGAAATTGGGGTATAGTTCAGTGGTGAAGGCTGCCTAGCAGTATGAAGTCGTCCTGGGTTAAATCCACAGAATGATGCCCTCCACAAAACAAATGAGCATAAATACAAAAGAATGAGGATGGACCCTTACCTTACACTATTTGCAAATAAACCAAACTGTAGCAAAGATCTTAAACTGTAAAACTCTTAGAAGAAAGCACTGGGGAAATCCCTATGATATTGGATTTGAGTACGTATATAACGCAAAAAGCATAGGTAACAAAAGAAAGGGAGAATGAGATAAAATGTCAACCTCTTATCTAGTAATGGATTAATAATCATAACAAAGAACTCCTGAAACTCAATAACAAATAACTCTAAAATGGGCAACTAGCTTTAACAGATATTTCTCCACATATAACATATGAATGACCACACAAAAGGACAGCAACAACACTTGTCACTTCAGAAAAATCAAAACCAAAACCACAGTGAAAATCAAGCACGGAAGTTCAAGCCTGTAATCAAAAGACAAGGAAGACTGGACAGGAAGACCACAGAGTTAGAGGCTAGCCCGGATCATAGATCCCACACACAGTAAGACTCTCCTTCAAATCCATCAGGTCAACTATTGTTTATATTTAGCATGTGTGTGTGTATGTGCACACGCCATATGTGGAGGTCAGAGGACAAATCTCTTTTCACCACATGTGTTCTAGGGCTCAAACTTGGGTTATCAGACGTGCTGACAGGCACCTTTACCCGCTTTGCCATTTTGTCGACCCTGTTTTCTTTTTTTGAGAGAGAGCTATGCATCTAGTTCTGGATACAGTGACCCTCATCTCTGCTTCTGGAGTTCTGGAGTCAGAGTGTGCTACCACACCTAGCCAGGGCAACTTTTAAAAAATAAATTAGAAATGTAGATAGGGCTTGAGAGATGGCTCAGCAAGTGAAGGCACCTGCTGCCAAGCCTGACAGCCTGAATTTGATCTCTGAAACCTACATACTGGAAGAGAAAACAAGTTCCTACAAGTTGTCATCTGACTTCCACATTGTGTTATGACACACGTGTGCACCTAAGAATCTGGAGCAAATGGAGTCCTGTGCATAACTAATTGAAACGTAAAATAGTGTCACCATTGTGGAAAACAGTTTGGTGGTTCCTCAAAAAGTAAATACTGAGTTCTGCTATAATTCAGTAATTCTATTTCTTGGTATATATCTCAAAGAACTGAAAGCAAGAACTCACATACTTATATACCAATGTAAATAGCAATTGCATACATCCTTCAGTGTGGAGGTAAGTCAAATATCCCTAGTAATGAACTAGTAAACAAATGCTGTATATGTGCATTACAGTATTATGCAGTCTTAATAAAAGGGGAATTCTGACCTAAGTAAATAAGCTTTTATACAACAGTCAAAATATCAGGATGCTATGGTAAGTGAAATAAAACAAGCAAAGGGACAAATACTAGGATTCCTTTATGAAGTTACAGGAAACAAATTCAGTGACAGAAAGTAGAAAGTAGGCAGCCAGTGAGATGGCTCAGTGGATAAAGGTGCTGGTGACCTGAGTTTGCTCAACACAAACCACACAAAGGTGTAAGGAGAGAGTCAACACCACAAATTTGTCCACTGACTTCCACATGCTTGCTCCCCCACCTCTAAGATCTTAAATAAAAAGAAGGAGGAGTATGTCAGCTCCTTTTGTTGCTATGAACCGAGTGCTGGAGGAAGAGTCTGTCTCTCAGCTTCAAAGCATTCCACTGATGGTAGGGAGAGCAACAGCCAGAGCAGCTCACGAGCTGTGGACCAGTTAGCACAGGTAGTGGGCACCAGTGTTTGATTCTGTCCAGCTCCCATGTAAAGGAATAGTGCCACTGACATTGAGGCTGGTCTCGCCCCGCTCGTTCATTCTCTCTGGAAACACCCTAACAGGCTCAGAAAGGCCTGCCTTACTAGCGTCCTCAGTGATTACAAGTGCAGTCAAGAAGACAATGACTGGCCAACCCAAGGGGAGGCGACAGTTCACTCAAGTGCTGTTCTTCCAGGGGACCTGAGTTTGTTTCCCAGCACCCATGTCATGCAGTTCACAATCACATGTACCCCAAGGCCTCCCTCTCAGGACACATGCACACATATGGCACACACTTGAACCCAAATGAGAATAATAAAAATAAAATCTTTAAAATGTAACAATAAGACCCATACCAATCAAGAACAAAGAACCCCAAAATATACAAAGCTATAGTAATTTAGATATTGTGGAATGGGCTTGAAACAGACCAATGGTATAAATTAAAAAGCAGAGACAGGTCTATGTACATATGAATCCTTCATTTCTATTTTCCTTTTTGGTACTGGGAACTGAATTAAGGATCTTGCCTATATTAGGTAAGCATTCTACCACTAAACTATATTTTCTGGCCTTGACTAAGATGGTATAGTAGATCAATATATTCTGTTTGTTTGTTTATTTATTTATTGACTTATTCATCTTGAGATATCTCTCTATGTAGTCTTGGCTGTCCTGGAGTTTGCTATGTAAACCAGATTAGCCTCAAAGAGATCCTGCCTCTTCCTCCCAAGCCCTGAGATTAAGAGTGTGTGTTACCATACCTAGAATTTGTCCTGTTTAAAGAAAATGAAACTGGGTCAGGTATGGCAGCACACCCCACATACGTATAAAGAGAAAGATACCAATACCTAACATATTTATTTACAACTATCAAAACATATTCAAACTGTTTTGAAATCAGCAGTTGAGATACTGTCATAATCAAAAGATCATCACTGAAGTTAAATGATAATTTATCATCAGAACCCTGGAGGACAAAAACTGTGGGAAAAGATATTCAAGTGCTGAAAAGAAAAGAAACTGTCCAGCAGGGCTTTTATGTATAACATAACTATTCACCAAGACAGAAAGAAAACTTTAAAGGGAACCCTCCTGGATAAAATGAAGCTAGATGGTAACTGGAATCCACATTTGTTAACAGAGCTCACATGAATTTTCATAAAGAAAGTACCAATGTTTCTGATTTAAAATTAGATGATGCAAAAAGCATTTATAAATCTGCATGATTGGCAGTGTGAATAAAAATACAAACTGCTAACAGTACAAACGAAAAAAAGAGCAGGGAAATAGAGTTGGTTTTTATATACACACTATAGAAATTAGCTAGCATTCATTCAAACTGGACCATCATAAATTAAGATGTTAATGGTAATCATCAGTATGAACACACATACACACAACTCAAAATCATGTAGTACTAGCCAAATGTGGTAATGCACACCTTTAATCCCAGCACTAGTTCTATAACTAGTTTAAAGGCATCACTTTTCATGAAGAAACTGTTCAGTTCTGAGAGAGTACTGAGACACAAACACTATTTTCTAACACACAGAAGCATGACTGTATGTATGTATTGGCATGACTGTCAATAGTCACTTACTTGATCAAGATTTGAAAGACTGTTGGGATCTTGACTCAGACCTTGGTACTGTCCCCTGAGTCTGTCACCAGCAGCTATTTTCCTAAACTTCTTCAGATCCACGACATACAGTGCACTGAGCAGAGAAGAGACACTTGTTACAGGCAAACCACGGATTTATGTCAACAACAAACCAAACTGAATAATGGAAGAGGTCATGAACCAGACGCTGCCAAGTGTCACTGACAGGGTGAATGGATGGCGCTGCAGAAGCAGTGTGCCGCATGCAGGTGCTGGGAACTGACCCTTATCCTGGTGGAAGCGCAGTCAGTGCTCTTAATCTCTGTGCTATCTCTCGAGCCCTGTATTTTTCTTGTACGTATCTTTGCCTCCAAATCTTCCAAATTATACTTCTTCCAGAAGACATGAAGTGTCCATTAGAAATGAATAAATGCATATACTGGTTGTTGGTGGGTTTTTGTTTTGTTTTGTTTTGAGACAAGGTCTCACTTTGTAGCTCTGGCTGTCCTGGAACTAACTCACTATGTAGACCAGGCTGGCCTCAAACACACAGAGAGAGCGAGATCTACCTGCCTTTGCCTCCCAAGTGCTGGGATTAAAAGCATGTGCCACCATGCTCAGCCCAAACACTGACCAAAGAGGTTACTAATATGCTTGAAATAGGCAAAAAAAAATTATTTCATAGATTATGTATCAGGACACATTGTAGGAGGAAAACTATGAACACCACACTGCAGAATAAGCAGCTAAGCAAAGGAATAAAGTATATATAGGTATAAGAGCTATAACATGACATTCTTTTAAAAAGCTCAAATTACAACACAGTGTAAAAAGGAGAGTATATTTTGTAATAAAAAGGATATATATTCATAGTTGTTTATGTAAGAATTAAACTCTGGAAAGACAGGATATAAATAAGAAGAGGGGCTGGATAAAAAAGAGAGATTGAAGAATTTTTCTCTTTAAGCTATATTAATATAATATCTATTCACTGATTCAATTCACGAAGTTAAGAAAAGAAAACACAGACAACAGTGTAGGGAGTGCTCTTTCAGTACCTGATATGATACTTCCGCCCAGCCAAATGACTGGCCCAGTACCCTGACTTCCAGAACCGGTAGCCATCCATCTCTCTCCTGCTATCACAGAAAGGAGTATAACCGTAAGGGGCACCATCCAAATTGAAATCCCTTAACTCTTTCAGATCTGTCCGTACAATCTGCAGTAAAGAAAGTCAAAATACTTGTTAACCAACATACAGATAACTTAAGGCATTCCTTAAAGTAAACTATATTACACAAGGCAGCAGACAGGGCAACTCAATGGGTAACACATAGGCTCTAGAATACAAGCCTGGATTCCTCTATTGTCACGCTTTAACCTGAAATGATCCTCACAGACTCCTGTTTTGAGCAGTTGGTCCCGAGCTGGTGGGTGGTGCTATTTTGAAGACTGTGGAACCTTTTGGAGGTTGGGCCTAGCTGGTGGAAGTCTCTAGGGGCAGGCCTTTGAAGTCTGTAGCCTGGTCTTGTTCAAGCTTCTATTTTCTACCCTTGGTCTGCCGTCATGGGGACAAGCAGTCTCATCAGACATTCCGGTCCCCCTGGTCGATTACCCACTTTCCTTTCTCTATCACGACAGACTATACCCTCTGAGACTAGGAGCCAAGACAAACCTTTCCTCCCTTGAGCTGCTTCTGTTAGGTGTTTGGTCAGACAATGAGACAAGTTCTAATACAGAAAACTGATACTGAGGCACACACTGCAGTGACAGAACCTGCCCAGTGGCTCACAGGCCTTTTCAAGGTGGCTTGTGGAAGCATGTGGGAGAGCTTGCAGATGCAGGCTAGAGAAACCTTACAGTGCTGTAAGCAGAGCATGGAAGACCTCTCTGGTGGGTGTGCCTAGGACCAGAAGGTCAGAGACAGCTGACAGTAAAGACTGTGCTGATGAGGTCTCAGATGAGAGCAAGGATCCTATCTTCTGAAAAACTGAGTTAGGTTGAATTCAAAAGTAATGAACCTATTGATTTAACATGGGAAATTTAACATGGGAAATAAGACAGAAGACTATCTTATTTTCAGGCTATGGCATGGTTAGTAAGCACTCTGCTTTAGGTCAAATAAGCAGGATCAACAGAAGGATAACAAAAGGATAGTTTAGCAGTGAGGAGAAAGCAGCTGTAGAGGTTAAAAGGATCAGCATCACTGTGGAGAAGGTATGCCAGAGAAGTATTTGCAGCATTCCTTGTCATAAGATCTAAGCATTTCCCCTGAACTTCATTTATCACCCATGCCAATAACACCTATCTTAGCTAGATGTGTTAGCACAGGTCTGGAGTTCTAGTATTCAAGAGGCAGGGACAGAAGAACAATCTGGACAACAGAGAAAGGCTCTGTTTTAAAATCTGTTTTAAAATCAATGAATGTTCAAATAAATTTCTTAACATTTGGGAAGATAACTGGACATAGTAACAAAGTAATATTAAACATTTATTTTTTCAATTCTTGGTATTTATGTTAAATGAATTAAGTAATATATAGGACTGAACACACAACAAAGCAGCTGTATTTAAGACAAGACGAAATTGAGATGTGCTGGGAAGCTAAAGACAGGGCCAACCCTGAACTTAGGTGGGGCCTATTGGTGTGTAGGGAGCATCACATCTCCAAACAGCTTCACAAGAAGCTGCAAGCCCAGGGTGGGGACTGAACTGACCCAAATTAGAACAGAAGTATCTCGCAGTGGCTTCAGCAGAAGCTGTGAACCCACAACAGGAACCAGATTTTACCCTGGGAAGTTTCACAACTCTCAAGAGAAAGCTACAGACGCAAGCAGAATCCCCACACTTAAATAGGACAATACCTGACCCTCAGAGGAAGACTTGAGATAGGGACCTTGTCCCTATACACTAGTCCCACAGAAGAAAACAGCACCTCAACCTTACGACGATTTCACCTCCTGAACATTGCAAACACTACCACTGAATGAAAATAAAAGGTGATTTGAATTTTAAAAATTAAAAATAGAAAAAGACTCAACAGATAAACTAACTCCAGATGTTCAAGTCCCAGAGCAGAAACAAAAAACAAAACCAAGATAACAAATCCCCTTCAAAGATTACTAATCAATCCCAGTGCTAGGGCTCCTAATGAAAACAGCTTGAAGAATTTCAGCCGATGAATTTAAAAGAATAAATATAACTATGCCCAAGCAACGTAAAGACATGAATATATTCTTAGGACAAAACAAAAGAGCTGAATGCAATGAGGACGTCAACCCAAGACATGGAAATTGAATTGGGAGAGGGAGACAGAAATGCTGAAGAAAAACCAAACTGAGACGATGCTGGAAATGAAAATTTCAGTTAGACAAATTAAAGGCTCAGTGGAAAGCCTTACGAACAGAAAGGATTGTGTGGAAAATGGAGTATAGTGCCAAAAGAAAAGACAGAGGAATCAAATCGTGTAATTAAGGTCAATGATAAATGATTCGGGGAAGGGAGGGGGTATAGATCTAGGACACTGCAGAAAGACCAAAAGAGCGAGTCTTCTAATTATAGGCACAGAAGAAGCAGGATACTACATCAAAAGCACAGACAATATTTTTAATAAAATCATAGAAGGTATTTTTCCCCAAATCTAGATAAAAAGATACCCAACAAGGTATGAGAAGCTACAGAATTCCAAATTAGACAGGACCAGAAACGAAACTCCCAACATATTATACCTAAAATACTAAAAATACAAAATAAAGCTTCAAGAAAGAAAGGTCATGTCATCTATAAAGGCAGGACTATCAGAATAGGACCTGGTTATTCAACAGAAACACTTAAAGCCAAAAGGAAAGATGTAGTCCAAGCTCTAGAAGAACACAACTGCCAACCAAGACTACTATACCCAGCAAGACTATCTACTAAAATCAAAGGATAGTGGGATAGGGAGAGAGCTTAGTGGTTAAGAGCAGTGGCTATTCAACCAGAGGACCCAAGTTTGAGTCTCAGCTCCCACAGGGCAGCTCACAATTGTCTGTAACTCAGGTTCCAGTGGATTCTCTGTAGAGTTGTACCAGAACTTACAACTTGTAGTTGTAAAGCACTAATAACCAATACTATTCACATTGTTCCATAAGATAGAAAAGAAGTCTTTTGAGCTCTTTCTATGAAGCCAGTATTACCCTGGCATCAAAATCAAATAAAGACAACACACAATAATAAAAACTACAGGCCAATCTCCTTGATAAACATAAATGTAAAACTTGGTAATAAAATCCTGACAGAATTTAACATTACATTAAAAACATCATTCATTATGGCTTTATTTCAGTGAATGCAGTGGTGGTACGTGTAAATCAATAAATATAATTCTGCACATTAATGGACTAGAGGACTGAAATTATGTTTCTCTCCATCAACACAGAAAAGGTCATGATAAAAATCAAGGCAAGTTTAGGGATGGTGGGCTCATGCCTTAATAAAAACTATATATAGAACCAACCTGAAGTCAACATCATACCAAATGGGGAAAAGCTCAAAACACTCTTCCTAAGGAACAGCTTCTACTTAATACAATACTTGAAGTCTTAGCTTGAAGAATATGACAAGAGAAGGAAACAAAAGGAATACAAATAGCAAAATAAGTCACAGTATTGTTTTTGACAGATGTTAAAGACTCTAAGGAAGTCTTAGAGTTGATAAATACTTTCATCAAAGTGGCAGAATACAAAATCAACATTAAAAAAAATCAGAGGCCTTTCTATATTACAATAGCAAACTGAAAAAGAAACCAGAGAGATCACAGCCATAAGCAAACAAACATAATAACAAAAAACCATCTGGGAATAAACCTAACCAAGTAGCAAGAGACCTTTACAGTGAAAATTTTTAGACAATGAAGAAAGAAATAGAGAAAGATAGAAGATAAAAAGATATCCCGTGCTTAGGGATTAGAGAAATCATTATTGTAAAAAAGACCATCCAGCCAAAAGCAGTCAACACATTCAAGAGCAATCCCAATAAGAATTCCAAGTCCATTCCTTGTAGATTTAAAAAAAAATCAAGATAATTTATACAGAAGCACAAAAGACCAAGGACAGTCAAAGCAATACTAATCAAACAGAACAGTGCAGGAAGTGTCACTATGTCTCATTTCAAATTATACTAGTAATAAATTAGCATGGTACTGGCACAAAAGCAGACACACAGATGGATGGAATAGAACTGAGGACCCAGATATAAGACCATACAACGAGTTTTGATTTTTGACAGAAGTATCAAAAATACACATAAGAGAAAAGACAACATCTTCAACAAATGGTATTGGGAAAACTGGAATTCAATATGAAACTAGATTCTTATCTCTCACTCTGCACAAACTGAACCCCAATTGGTCAAGAACTTTAACGTAAGGCCTGATACTCTGAAGTTGCTAGAGAAAAAAGAAGGGAGCACACTTTATCCTACAGGCACAAGGAAGAGAGTTTTCTGAACAAAACTCCAACAGCACAGGAAATAAAGTATCAATTAACAAATGGGCTCTCATGAAATGAAAAGCTTCTGTACAACAAAAGCAACTGTGAAGTGAGTGTATGAGCACCCACAGAGTGGGAGGAAATGTTTTCGCCACTTGTGCAATAGTGGTACAACTGTTATAGGATAGCTAATGGCTTTCTGACTGGACTTGAGGCTTCCTCCACAGGAGGGAATTTCATACCTGGTATTGTAACCACAGCCCAAACCGTGGAGTTGGGGAAGTCATAGGCCCTAGAGCACAACCTGCTATTGTTACTTTCCTAAGCAATGACACTCTCAAGTTATCTCTAAATACTCATGTTAAAACCCAGAGATTAGTGATGCACTTGCCATGTCAGAGAAGCTTCCTTATGTGGTGGGCAGCAGAGGGACACAGAACTGGTCAGAATGAAGAGAGTAAGACACTGACTGCTCAGTGCTAAACAGAATATCTGTATCAAGGTCCCCACCTCCCAAGGCTTAGTGGACACTGAGGAAGAAGAGATGGAAAGGATCTGGAGCCTGTGGATGAGGCCGAGTGCTGTGAAATGCTGTCCTCTGGACATGACATGGTTATCAGACTCATAAACTCACAATAGCTGTGGCTGCATGCACAAGACCTATACAAGATCAAGCCAGCCAAAATGTAGACAGATGGGATAGATGACACATAGGCTCCACCCCTTACCGGAACTGGGTAGCTACTGGAAAGGGAGAATCATTCTTTTCTTAGGATAATGGCTACTGACAGGATTCCCAGGCTCTAGTAGATGGCTCTATACCCATGCACCTATGCACTAACAGGACATAGTTACAAAGGGTATATATGATAGATTAATGAACACATTTTATTGTATACATGCATGAAATGTTCAAGGAAAAAATTTAAAGGGAGATGAGCTGATGGAACTTAAATTTAAAAAGTGACACTATCTGGATATCTTTTCATATTTCTGAAATACTAATGCAAAAAAACCCAGGTACTTTTCCTGAAAATCATCTTTAAAAAGGAAAAGGAGCTGGGCAGTGGTGGCACATGCCTTTAATCCCAGAACTCAGGAGGCAGAGGCAGG
>LOJH01000837.1:21892-37184 GCA_001685095.1 Ellobius talpinus
CAAGAGCTAGTTCCAGGACAGGCTCCAAAGCTACAGAGAAACCCTGCCTCGGGGGATGGGGGGGAAGGAAAAGGAAACCTGACCTATTTAGCACTGACTACCAACAGCTTGTGTTCAAAGCTCACCTGATCAGCATCTACAAACAGGAACTTGTCAACAACCAGTGGGAAAAGTACATCCAAGAAGAGGATCTTGTAGCCCCAGATGATCCGCTGCTTCTCTGTCTGCTGATGAAGCCACCTCGGCCATTTGTACTGAACAAGCTCATACTGAAAGTTGTATTTGCTGGCCATGTAAGGTATAAACTCCTATTTTCAGACAGGGAACAATAATCATTCATTCTGAATTGATTCCTTAATGCAAGTTAACCACCATTAGTACAGCACAACTAAAACACACTAAGACAAGGTCTACTAAGAAACTTGGTCTTAATTCACGTGACTCATATAAGAGCACATATAAACTCTGGTCCAATTCCCATTCTTGATGACATCTAGTCACCATATGATCTGACAGAAACCTGCAGGTGAAGGTTTCTTTTAGACTTAAAGCTCCGTGTGTGGGTGTTTATGGCACATAAGCTCTAGGTTCACTTATCTAAATTTGATTTTAGTAAAACACTTTGAGCTTGGTAGTAAAATCTTCTCAAGGCTATGTCTAACCCACAGCAGAGCCACAACTCTTCAATTTCCTTTCTTAACAGTAAGTCCTCTGTACCCAACAAGACACTAGTACCTTTAGGAGAGAAGTAACTGCTCATCTGAGATGAGTCATCACTGAATATAAAGCTGCTTTAAATACTACAGAAAAAAAAGGTAAGATGTAAGAAAATCAGTCCAGGCCAACACAAGTTAAGCAGCAGACTGCTGAAGTTTGGTTTCCTTTGGCACAGAGGAAGCAATCCTTTCATACCTTACTCATAAGAAAATTAATCATTCTCAAAACACACTATCACTGTGCTTCTCAAACCAAGGCAAAGACATGCAAGCCTCCAGGGAAAAGGTTATTATTTTGTTAAAACATTGTCTCTTAGAAAAGACAAGAGATTCTCCTCCTATATTATTCAGCTTCAAACAGGCCACAGTTTTGGGTTTAGTTTCTTAATAACTATTACTCTAAATAGAGCAGCCTGGAAGAAAAAAATACCAATATAGAAAAGACAATGAAATTAGGATATCCTAATAAAAGGGATAAAAAAATAAATGTACAGATAAAACGAAAGTAGAAGAGAATATGTTACAGTGTAAATATTCCCTTAACAAGGTTTTCCTTTTCCCCATGAACAAACCTTAAATGTGGGGGACAAATAATTCTTCAAGAACCAGAATTTCACAGGAGTTTTGGTATTCTTCAGCACTGATAGCATCATTATGCTGCCAAATAAAACAAATAATGATTTTCCAATGCTTTTTAACCTCAACAACATTAAGCAGAGAAAAATCACAAGATTGATAGCAGAGCTAACCTGTGGTTCAGTTAGGCAGAGACCGTCAGCAGTGGGAAAGTCTACATACTGTACTACAAAGGTGTCCCTGAATGAGAGAAGGATTTCCCTGAAGGCATATTCCAAACAGATAGGGGCAAAGGCTAATTATGCCGCATGCTTAAATGAGCCACCTCATAAACTGGAGGTCATAGCCGTCACTCTCCAGACCCAGCAACATCTGGTACATGCACGGCGGCCCCTGTCAGCCTGGAAAGAGAGCCTTGAGAGAAAGGAGAGCACGGAAGGGGAAGGGAAACCAGAGGGAACAGGCTCAGGCCAAAAATGCAATAAAGTTTTTAATCACTATTGTTATTTTATTTAGTTATTTAGTGGAAAACGAAGAACTAAAAATTACCCAAATGACTTTTTTATTGTTTCCTATACCAGAATTAAAATGAAAACTAAAAGGAAAAACAGCTCTGAAATTGGGACAATGACCTTCAAGCAATGTGTTCCTTCAACACTGAGCTCCCAGACATAGTGACAAACTGACCCTGAGACCCTTCCCCTCTGGTAACCACAGCAACAGTTTCAAGCAATGGCCCGTTCTGCTTTCAGCTGTATGACCTAGGCAAACCCCTTCCATTTTAGTCTCGGTTGTTCAAGCAAGGGTGTTCTCACTTAGAACTAAGATCTGGCTCTAAAGCTGTGTGGGTCTGCAGAAGGTGGCCAAGAGTTACATGGTTATGGCCTATTGTTTGTCAATTCCTTAGTTTCTGCTTTAAGCAATATTTATGGTCAAGGAACAACAATTTCTATAAGGTATACACAGAATACTAATGGTCTATAGCCTTGTAATAGCCACACTGAGGCACTATGTAGCTCTACTTCATGGAGTGAACCAGATCAAAACAAATAGAACTGTATGTGGCAAGCTATCCACAGCTCTAAGAGTACTTCATACAGATACACATAGTACAGTGAGCAAAACTTTTCTCACAAAATAAGCATACTGCAACAAATTCATTTACATACAAATAATGAAGACTAACCGAAGAAATCTTTCATAGAGATGACCAGATGCAACAGAGAAAATATTGATTATGTCATCTTTTTCAGGTTTCACTTCCTCAGTCTTCTGTCCTGAAAAGCCCCTGTAATAACAGAATTCAAAACAGAACCACTTACGATGCTGGGTAGACACAACCTTTCAGGAGAGGAGAGAGACAGCACCTGTGTCTTCCTGCTCGAGAGGTAAGACTTGTGGAAGCCACATACAGATGCGGGAAGGGGCACAGGAACAAGGCCATCTTGCAAGGTAATAAGAATGCTCATCAAAAGGCACCATATCATTTAGGAATAGATGGACCATAAGCTGCTCCAGAGAATGCAATCTGTCCAAGGGGAGGTCAACAGAACAATGACTATCACCTCCCCCAGGAGTGAACCCCACCCATCAAGAGTGAAGAGTGTGACGCAGAAGCAAGCTACGGGGAAGAACATTTCCCCTCTCTTAATCAATGGGAAACATTTTCCAACTCCAACGGAAAGGAAACAATCTAGTTGCATGAAGCAGGTCAGAAGTCAAAAAAAATTATCATACTCAAAAAGATGCACAGCATGCATCTCTCAGATTTCCCTTCAAAATGTTAATCATTTTTATGATGCCAATTTACCATTTAAATGAGTCCCAAAATCCAGATTCATTCTCACTCGTTCCATCACTCAGCAAGTCTTCATTAACCATGTCTGCTTTCTTCTGAACCTACAATTGTAGATGACAGATCTTATTTCTCCCAGGAGGTCTGATAGGCACTGGATACACATGGAGTACTGTCAACAGGAAACAATCAACCAAGTCTCCTATAGGAAAACCCCATCCAGACTGAGTATCCAGGAAAAGTATGTTTATCAGAATGCCCACGTCAAAGCCTTCAGGGAGGATCTAGCAATCTCTTTGAATTGAATGATAACCAAGCTTAGTTTGTACAATGAGCCAAAGACCAAACTTAGCTGCATAGAAACATAGAGCGAGTAAACACATAAACATTGTTTATATACACAATTCATAGCATTATTTCTTCTAGCTGACAACTTCTAGGGAAGAATTCAGCCTTCAGGAGCTGTTGGGAGAGGCATGTTGGGCCATTGCCTGTTTTCAGGACTTATTACCGCAAAGGATTCTCTGCAGCAGTCTTCTCTCTGTCTAGCCACAGGATGGCTGACTCTAGGTTTTACCCTATACAATAGGTACTTATCCTACAGTCACTTTACTTGAAGTCAAAGAACTTGAAAATGATGAGGAGAGAGTAACAAAAGACAGTAAATAAAATCACCTATTGTTTGTATTTTGTGTTTGTTTTTGGAGGCAGGGTCTCATGTCACCCAAAGTGTCCTCAAATTCACTATGCAGTGCAGGCTGACACTGAACTCCTGATCCTCTTGCCTCTAACTCCCTAAGTACTAGGACTATAGGTGTACATCAACCATGCCTATAAACACTATAATCTTACTGTTGGGTTGTAAATGGGATTTCCCAGTCTTCTGTGAATATAATAACTAATAACACTATGAATTGTGCATATAAAAATGTCAACGCCAGGGCTGGAGAGATGGCTCAGTGGTTTAGAGCACACACTGCTCTTCCAGAGGACCTGAGTTCAGTTTTCAGCACCCATAGTGGGTAGCTCACAACTACCTGTACCTCCAGCTTCAAAGGATATCAGTGCTCTCTCTTCTGGCCACAGGTACCTGCACATGTGTGGCATACAGTCACACAAACACATGTACATATACACAAATAAAAGTTTTTAAAAATGGCAAAGTTGGTCCAGGCAAGGTGGTAGATGTCTTTAACCCTAGCATTTGGGAGCCAGTCTGTTCAGACATATCTCTGAGTTCAAGGCCGGCCTGGTATACACAGCAAGTCCCAGGCCAATCAGGGCTACACAGTGAGATCCTGTCTTAAAAAGAATAGGGGGGCAGGGACAAAGCCTCTGAGGACATTCTGTATGAAATGGGACTAACATTGCTCTCTGACATTATAATCTTTTGGCTGAAGAAAACTAGAAGCTTGTCTTCACAAAGACATTTTCCTTAAGCAGCATCCCTAGTAACAACAATCCCCCCCACAAATGGAATAGCAGACAGACTTCAAAATGCAGGTGCCCCCCTTTATCTGCTGGGAAACATTCCAAGCCCCTGGTGGATACATAAAATCTGAGATAGTAGAGAACCCAGAACATATACCATAGCTTTTCTCGCACTATTTATGAGAAAGTTTAATCTGTAAATTAGGCCATATACGATTCACAACAATAACTAACAGTAAAATGGAACATTAATTATTTTAATTAACTAATGTGAATGTGCTCTTCTTGAAAGAGTCACACAGGAGTCAGTATCTTCAGACAGTGGCTGACCACGATCACTAACGCCTTGCCACAGCAAGGTCTGCTGTCTATATTTTCCTATGACAGTGACTGAATGGGGCTATTTACCAACTATAAACAAGTCACTGCCAAAGCAAAGCAAACTTACCTTTACTTTGATGATCTTGCTTTTGAAGTTATTGAGGAGGACAACAACATCATTTGCATCAGGAGGAGAATCTGTACCATCGTGGCTGGAGACAAAAGTAAGACAGAGAATACAAATCACAATCCCCCAAATACAGTAAGTGCACAGACAATGACTGCTATTTTACCCATCGTCTTTGTCATAGAAAAGCTTTCCAAAACCCAGTTCCTAAAAGAAGCACCTTTATAGGACAAAGAAGTGTTCATAGAAATCTCCATTTCTAGACTAAAGTGAACTGACTTCCTTCTTGAACCTTCCTTCAGATTAGCAGGCAAACAGCAACAGGTTCTCAGGCAGGGTACACACATGAGAGATCATGAACAAGCGTGTATTTTCATAGCTCTGAGCACTCAGGCCCATCACTGGAAACACTTCTACCTTTTAACTGGATCAGTTATGTAAAGAAATCTACTCTTGACTGAATGTGGTGACTCACACCTGTAACCCCAAAGGAAGCTGCAGGGAGATCAATTTGAGCTCAAAGACAGCCTAGGCCACAGTGAGAGTAAGAAGAAACAAGGGAAGTCTATCTATTCTTGCCTTCTGTCGGGAGGCAACAGAACCAGGCAAGTTTAGAGCACAGACTCAACTCTGTGTCTCTGGCAGAAAGTCAACAGGACCACCAGCTCTGTTTATAGGCACAGGAGCAGAGGAAGAAGAGTTTAAGCACTCTTTTCCTACAGTCATATTCTCCAGTCACCAAGTATCAGGAAGTCACTGCATCTGCTTTCATTCAGCAGACAGCAGGGTTCTCAGGCAAAAGGAAAGGAGAAAGCTGAAGTACAGAAGACTCCAGAGACAGGGACCGTCCACTTAGGCACAGGAACCCCAGAGAGCAGGAAGAGAAGATGGCACCACGGCCCTCAGCAAGGAGGAAGATGAACAAGGGCACACAGAAGAAAGAGAATTTAGAAATATTACAATTTTGTGTAACCAGCAAGGCAGTGGTGGCGCATGCCTTTAATCTCAACACTCGGGAGGCAGATCTCTGTGAGTTCGAGGCCAGCCTGATCTATAAAAGCTAGTTCCAGGACAGCTAGGGCTGTTACAGAGAAAAACCCTGTCTCAAAAAGCAAAAACAAAACAAAACAAAATTGTGTAACCTTACTTAGAAAATCACTTAACCAGAGAAAAGCCCACTATTTACAATAAGGATACTACGATAGTACAAAACTCTCTGGGTACTGAGTAAGAAACCTGCACTAAGCTGGTATGGTGGCACGCATCTGTAGTCTCAGCTGTGCAGGAGACTAAGGCAGAAGGGTCACTTGAACCCAGTTCAAGCCTGGGCAAGAGAGCAAATACCTGCACCAAAACCAAAGACACCAATCTATACCGTTTCTCCATGTTCAAATAAACTGATGCAAACCATTCCCTACATAAACTGAAACAGAACTTAGGACTAACTTAAACGGTGTGACACAGAATAGAGACCACAACTTTTTAAATGTGTCTGGGGTTTGTTCTGTAACTAGAGAATACAGCGAAGTTTAACACAATTCCTGTCGCTGACAATATGCTCTAGGAGTACATCTACTCAACTCCAGTCCAAGGACCAAGATGAGAGTCAGACTTCATGGTCAAGGCTTATGTGTTCTGTGCACATGTAAACTACTCAAGGTCAAGATATATACCTTCCCATCAATGGACCGAACATGTCCAACCCCACTGCATTTCCAAAACTCAGGTATCATCAGGTATACAAAGCTGCTGCCTGCTGTCTGCATCCCAGGGAAAGAGTAATTTCATTCTGATACAGTTTTGACAAAGGGAAACCAGAGGGAACAAACCTCACTATAACCACTATTTATACCTCCTGTCACTCAGCTCACTTCTAAAAATCCACCTCCATTTACTGCACTGGAAAGAAAGCTTGGTTTTGTTACATGACTATAAATGCGTGATGCCTAGAAGAAGGCCCAGACAACACCCAATTAAAGCAGAGTCTCTTTAAAATGCAGCTGCACCACTTAGTCCTACCTGTAGATTCTATAAATATCATCAGAGCGCCCCTTCCTTAGTCTGAGAATCCAGGCTCCTGGGTTGGCTTTGAGCTGAAAATATCCCTAGGACACAAAGAAAGTCAAATTTCAGTTCTCTTTAAAACCTCAAAATGTTGTTTCTGAGAGAAATTTACTTTTTCTGACAGATATTTCTTTTTTTTTGGAAGTATCAGATCGTGTGTGTGCATGCCTATCTACCTACCTACCTACCTTTCTTTCTTTCTTTTTGGTGGGTAGGGTCTGGGGGGTTGTACTGGGTATTGAGCCCAGAGTCTTGCTGCCATGAAAATTTTTAAAAATTAAAAGATAGTTAGCAAATCAGGGAAAAGTAAGCCAAAACAAATAAAAAAAAACTATCAAATAAGCTAAAAACCAAAGCACACTAGCAGAACAGGGCCAATGAAGCCGAGAAGCCATGCTTCACTGAGGAGAAGGTGTGACAGGGATATGTGCTGGAACTTTCAATGAAAAGAAAGCGAGCAGAGCTCTACAGTGTGTTTTGTTGTTTAACTGGCATATAGATGGAATCTCCAAGCTTAACCAAACCAGTGACTTTTCAATGACTACATTTAGTCCATTGTTAATTCTTATTTCACTCCATAGTTCAGAATGTTAGCTGTTCTGTCATAAATTATAGCATCTAAATACCATGACGGATCAACTGATTACTCACCAGATTGGCCATCACAATTGTGTCCACAGTTGTTGGGCTGGCGGAAGTCCCTAATGTGAACTGCAGTCCTCGAGGGGGCTGGCCCGTGGTGACATCGTAGCAATGGCCCTCTAATAACAGGTACTCCAGCTCATACTCAGCAGCCACTATACTGTCCACCTGAAAGGCCGAAATTAAACCACATAGACATTATACATGCATACTCAAAACTCAACCTGCAGGGGCCAGGGGAGAGTGGAGTGCATAAAAGCACTTGCCACTGAGGCTGATGGCTTGAGCATGAGCCCCAGATTCCACATGGTATAAAGAATGCCCACGCTGGCCCTGACCTAAATGTGCACAGCATGGCGCGTCCCAGTTCCACCAAAAAATAATTAAATTAAATAAATGCTAAAAAATATACCTTTTGTGACTTTAAGAAATTCAAGAAAAGGAAACACAATTTCAGAACATAGATCATCCGCTAATTTTGGTGGGGGTAGGAGGTAATCTACAAAGGGATAGCAAAGGGATTCTTGGGATAAAATGTTCTGGATCTTGATTGAGATAGTGGTTAATGACTATAATTATAAAAACTTGATTGGATGAAAGAGAAAGAAGATAATAAAGTTGTTCCAAAAATATAGATGAGGATAAGATTCTCCATGTTGTTGTGAAAAGCCCTAAAGAAAGAGAATTTACATCTTATGGTAATGGATGGGTACAGCATGTACACAACATTCACAACAGCATCCTCATAAGAGCCAACAATAGAAACAATCCAGTGTTCGTCTGTGCACAAGTACACAAAGTACGCTATATCCAAATAATGGAATACTATCTGGCAATCAAAATAAAGTACTGGCAGGTATTATCACATGCAAGAACCTTGGAAAACGATTTCAAGTGAAAAAAGTGAGTCACTAAAGACCGATTTGGAAAGCTCACAAAAACAGAATGTCCGTGACTGCCGGGGGAGTAAGGGGTGAGTGTTAATGAGTACTGTGATGGTACGTCTTTGTCTTGACTAGATGCGGAAGCATACTTCTGGGCATGTGTGAGGGCCTTTCCAGAGAGGCTCAATTCAGGAGAAAAGACCCACACTGAATGCGCAGCAGCGTTCCATGGGCTGGGATCCCGAAATTAGTAAGAAAGAAAAAGGGAGAAAGCCATCTGAAGGAATTCTCCTTTCTTTTCCACTGCCACATCTCCCTAACAGAAGGGACTCAGTTCTTATGAGCCAAAAATCAATCACTGCTTTCTTACATGGCTTTCTGTCAGATGTGTGGATGCAACAACCAAGAAAAGTAAGGAATACAGACATGGAACTGATTCTGAGGGCAACAAATGCCAGCTAAACTGAGAGAGCAAGGACGGCAACATCTGCACACGCCAAAACTCCTAATGCGTCACTTTAAAAGGACAAATTTACCGAGCATGACGGGTATCTAAAAAGCTGCTGCTGTACAGAGCACGTTAGATGTGAGCAGTGAGCCCACTACTCACTGACTGAATTATAAACAGATTGTACACATGACTCAGTATTCAGAAACAGTGATGCTCTTACCTCTTCTAGATAAATGTTATCAAGATCATATGGCGTCCTGACAGACTCCACCATCCAACTCTCAGGTGTGTTCAAATTCAAAGTGAACAGTGGTGACTGTGGCATATCCAGAAACTTCGCTATTGGTCCCTTAGCAAAGCTGTTGTCTGCGGTGAAGGAAATCTCTGGTTCTAAGACATAACGGTAAAAGCTGAAATGGAGATAGGGTGTTAGGCTTCCTTAACACAATCACATTCACGAGGTCCATACAGGTTAAAAAAAACTAGATTCTTCCAGATCAGGGCATGAATAGGCAAAACCATCTTTTGGTCTAGTGATGCCTCCCAGGACTGCTACATATATAAGAATGCAGGAGACCACCCCTTCAGTGCAATTCTCCTCTTTGGGAAGAACCCATTTTCTCTTAAAATCTGAGCCCTACATGGTGCTTGTGCTCTCATGCCAGCACTGAAAACATTATATGTAATAACTAAACATTTCTTAATATAAAGCTAATAGTGGAAGCTAGGGCTCTTCATCCTTTGTAAAATTGTTGGGCTCCATTTAGAATCTAACTATAGAACTCTGTCCTTCATCGAGGAAGACATTTCCCACAGCCAGAGCGTTTGCTAAGCTACCACTATCATTGGGACACATCTTCCACAAATGGCCATCCCACAACCAAGCCTATCCATTTCCCTAGAATGCAAGAGAATGAGTACAGTAAATTTCCTACATATGGCAACCAATGGCTACAGTCCTTTAAAGGGAGACGCAATGTGCAAGTAGCTTGGATTAGCGTCATCAGAATGCTTACAAGCCCACACTATGTTCTCAGGATGTCTAACTAGAGCAAATATGTGACATAAGTCAACAGTCAGCAGACGTCCTTTCAAATACAATACCCACCTATCAGCCCACCTGATTCATCAGCATTTAGTACTAACTTTTAGATTTGGTACCACTTACAGAAAAGTTCCTTAAGTGGTATTTTACCTTTTCAAAGGCATGTCGGAAAGTTTAGATTGGCAATTCATAAATACTCTTAGATTCATGTTTATCAGCTGAGTCAAAACCTAAAAAAAATCAAATCAGATGACAAAATATTTAGGTTTTCTCTTCAGAAACATTATTTCACAATTAGTTAGGAAATAAACATTTTTAATATATCAAGAAAAGCTATGAAAGTGACACCTGTCATCACATCTGCACTGGAGAGGTTTTGAAAAGCAGAGCTGCACTGTGGATTCTACCACACATAGGTAAGGCACAGTTCCACAAAGGGGCTGGGAAGGGTAATGAAATGGATCAACAAGTAAAGGTGCTGGCTGCTAAGCCTCACAGCCCAGGTTTGACCCCTGAGACCCAAATGGTAGAAGGCAAGAACTGACTGTTTGTTTGTTTTTTGAGACAGGGTTTTTCTGTGTAACAGCTTTGGCTCTCCTGGAACTCTTTGTAGACCAGGCTGGCCTCAAACTCAGAGATCTACCTGCCTCCACCTCCTGAGTGCCAGGATTAAAGCAATGCATTAGCATGCCTGGCAAGAATTGATGCTTGCAAGATGCCCTCTGATCTCTACCCATGTACCATGACATGCATGCACACAGGCAGACACACAGAATGAATGAATGAATGAATGAATGAATGAATGAGTTTTAAAAGGCTATTGCAGGTCACTGTTCCTCTCTCAAAGTTTAGAACTCAGTTGTGAGGAAACAGCAAATGATGAATATTTAGCTACAAAGGAAAACACAACAGCTCTTTGCTTCAGTTCACAATAAAAAGCATGAAAAAGACATATGTATTAACACCCACAGAGAAGAGTAGGTGATCACACTCTCCTAAAACAATCCCTGCTAGGGTTAGAGATATACTTCATTTGGCAGAATGCCCACATAGCGTACGTAAGGCTCCATCCATGTTCAGGCCCTAGAATATGCATGTGCACACATGCACACACAATTAAACGAAATGGTAGGATGTTGTATTGGTTAGCATTTTTAATCATACATCAAAGTATAGCATCTTATACATATTTAAAAGACATTATATAATCCATAAGGAAAATGAGCCTTTATTAGTCCTTATGAAAATGATATTATCCAACTCCTTTAGAAGATGTCTTGGGGACAAAGGAAGTACCCAGAAAAACCATACAGTCTATGGCTACTCCATTAAAGATAAGAACCACCTCCATAGCAGCCCTACCAAGAGCAAGGGGGAGAGCCTCTGTGCTTCTCTTGTGACAGGGTCAACGACAGCTACCACATCATAGTATGTGTCCCCTTCATTGGGCTTCAGTTTAATTGCACTAAAAAAAAATTAAAAGAACAAAACATTAGCATGGAGGAAACATATGCAGATCAGAATCAACAAGTTAAAGTGGTAATCACCTGAGAATAAAGTGAGGCTTGTGATTGGTGAAACTAGACGCTATGGAGCAAAAACATGCCAAATCCCCGTTCTAAAGACAGAAGTGTACTCTGCTGCCTTTTGGTCTGAAGAGCTCTTTCCTGCTCACTATCACTGGTGTTGCAGAGTATGCTCCAGGAAAAGCTCTTACAAATGAAGAGCAAAGACAAGGGAAGCAGTGACTCTCAAAGGATTAAAACTTCACCCAGTTGTCCAAAACCATTCATTGCCTTGTTTGATCTGATACAAGTTTGACAGTGAAAGAACATTTGCCCCTGTGCTAACAGTACAACACAAAGCAGAATACAAACCTCAAACCACGTAGCAATGGTTTAGCTGCTGTTGGTGGTTATTTTAAATGTTAGATGCTCTGGAAACAGCCACTACTACAATACAAGATAGTTCTGCTGCTATTTTCAAAAAAATCACCCCATGGGTGCTCACAGCCATTTCTAACTCCAGCTCTAGGGGATGCAATGCCCTTTTCTACTCTCCGTGGACACTGCATGCACATGGGTGCACATGTATACACATGGGTAAAATTCCCATATACAAAAAATAATTTTTAAAAAAATTCTATAACAAGGAAAAAGAACAAGAAGACTCAAGGGAGGCTGGGTGGTGGTGGCACACGCCATTAATCCCAGCATTTGGGAGACAGGGGTAGGTGGATCTTAGTGAGTTTGAGGCCAACCTACTCTATAGAATGGGCTCTAGGACAGCCAGGACTGTTACACAGAGAAACCCTGTCACAAACCACGCCCCCCAAAATACACCTCAGTAAAGTAACAGTTACATGATTATAATATAATATAATATAATATAATATAATATAATATAATACAATACAATATAAACCAATACCACCATGTACATGATGTACTGGTGAGAGAAAACTCTAGAATAAAAATGACAAAAGACCATACATGCCTATCAGGGAATAGAGCAAATATTCAAGAAAATTGTGTCTCCCAAATTATGTTCACAGGAATCACTGGGGAATCTTGCAAAGAGGCAGGTACTGACACTCTAGGTCTGCTGTATGGTCAAAGATCATTCATTCAGCAGGCTCCTGTTGCTGATGGTCTGAGGCTCACAATAAGGGCACACAGAATTAATGACACAGGCATTTTTTTCCTTTTTTCCTTCCTTCCTTTTTCTGTTTCTTTCTCACTGCTTAGCCCTGGCTATCCTGGAACTTATTCTGTAGAGGAGGCTGGCCTCAAACTCAGAGATATACCTGCCTCTGCCTCCTGCATACTGGGATTAAAGGCATACATCTCCACCATCCAGCTGCATACTCATTTTTATTTACAGGAGAAATAATAACTATTTTTTATGTAATAATTAAATGGCATTTATTTGAATAATGCAAGTTTCAGCATATTGAAAAATTAGAAACAAAGACATCCATATGAGCTGAATGGATAAAGCCTCTTGATAAAATAGGAATGAGTAATTTTGATTTACATGTATCAAATATTGGCTAACACAACAACAGTAAGAATTTCTATTGCATCATAAAAGAATTTGTAAATAGGGCAATTTTAATTATGTAAAACTCACAGAGCTCATAGAGAAAGGATGTTGTAGAGACCACTCAGGCTTCACTAAGGACCTACTATCTTGGCTACGGAAGGCAGATGGGACAGCAGAGCAGTTGCTCTTGCCTGTGCTGCTACCTAGCTGTTTCTTACAGATGCAGTGTTGAGAAGAGAGGGGCAGCAGGTGCACAGCACGCTGCCAGTGGCAAACTACCAGAGAGTTATCCTAGGCCACAGAGCCTGTTGCCTACTAGAGACGTAAGTAATTAGAAAAAGGCTGAAGACGTAGTTTAGTGGCAGAGAGTGACTGTTTAGCTCGCACAGGCCCTAGATCAGACAGCAGGGTAGGGGTAGGAGGGGAAAAAATAGAGATAGCAAGCAATCAATAAATGAGGGGACACAGGCTTGGAGAGAGAGCTCAGCATTTAAGAGTGCATACTGCTCTTGAAAAAAAGGACCTAAGTCTGGGTCCCAGCCCCTACATCGTGCATTTCACAACCACCTATAATTCGAGCCCCAGGGGGAATCCAACAGCCTGAGACCACCACAGGCACCAGCACATATATGCACACACTCATACGTATACAAGAGATATGAATAACTTCAGTGTGTGGTCTGGAGCACCAGAGAAATCTCAACAGAGGCTATGTATTAGCATTGTGGGATGAAGATCACATTTCTCAGGTATGTTCACAGTACTATGGATCAAGTCTCCACATAGCAAACACATGTTATATAATGTCGGCAATGAATTTTCAAATGCTAGAAAAAGATGTGAGTATAGACAAATATATGTAATACACATATGCACCCTGCACGATGAGAAATACTAAATATGGCCAATAACTAGTAAATCTGAGTTACACAGAAAACTGCATACTAAACCTCTCATTTCTCAATAACATACAAGGTTTCTAAAACCTTATATGGAAAAACAAAGGATGTGAGACAAAGGAAAGCCTAAGAGTTTAATATTCAGGAATGTGCATAAATTCAACATTACTTCTATACCTGTGTTTGTCTTCAAAGAACTGGTAGTCGATCCTTGCCTCGCCTTTGGGTTGCGCTGATAGGAGAGCATCCACCTTCATTACCAGGTCACTTGCCCTAAAAGACGGAGTTATGAAATCTTAGCATCACGTTATCTGCAGATTTTCTAATTATTGCTGAACACCATCAGTCCAAATACAGAATCAATGCCAACATGGTGATTTAAAAGAGGCATGAACTTAGCACCAAAAGGCATGATTCTGTGAACAGCTTGATCATCTCTGGAATGTTACTTTTCTCCATGTATGAAGGACAGGTACTATCTGCTTTGCAAGGCTGTTGTAAATACTGTGCTGGCTACACATCCTAAGACCTAGCTGAGGGCCTGGTTTAAATAATACTATTACTTTTAAGGATTATTGTACCAAAATCTATTAACCTAACTAGTTATTCAACATCTATGTTGGTTTTCTGACTTCAATATTAGAATCAGCATTTCAATATGCAATTAAAAAAAGATCTATGAGTTGCCGAATATTTCTGGGCTTGTTCCTAGCGTGGGGGAAAAATAAAACTGTAGTACTAAGTTTTTAAGAAAACATCTCAGGACCCCCAAGACAGAACTTTTGGCAAATTTCACAGCAAAGTTAGTAATATCCCTTGAGCTCCTCTAAGACAAAGTGTTTAACCTGCTGTCTTACTGCGCACTCAGCCCTTAAGTTTAACCTGCCTTTTAGAGAACAATGTAACCTTACTAGTCTTGGATCTCTCATGCAATCAGCTTTTACAATATAAGCTAATATACATATTTATTCTTCCATGCCTCTAACCCATAGGGGTGTGTGTGTGTGTGTGTGTGTGTGTGTGTGTGTGTATTATGGTAATCATTTGCTGGAATAGCTAACAGGTTGAAAGTAATCATATACAATAAATATTTGACATAAATGTTGGAAGTAACATGTAAATATAGGTTGAAAACATCTTATAGTTTTCTATTCTAGCTTGGTCAAATTACCTCTTCCCGCGTAAAATTCTTGTTAAAAATTTCTATAAAGAATTTCTCATTCTTTCCCATGACATACTTTATTAGAGGAAGGAAAGAAACGGACAGATAAAGACCACACACACACACACACACAC
>LOJH01000837.1:37272-55106 GCA_001685095.1 Ellobius talpinus
ATAAAGACCACACACACACACACACACACACACACACACACACACACACACACTACAGATGGGCCAGTAACCACAAACTCTACAGAGAGATGAAAGAGACGGGAAAAGAAGTGGAGAATTCAAGTTGGGCTCACCCTTGGTCAAATTAATCCAAGAAGTGTTTTGTTTTCATCCCTTAGTGCCACATCAATCCATTTTGGTGCCTCTGAGGTTCTTTAATGTGTAAACAGACATAAAACAAAACAAAACAAAATACTCCCTGTTTTACCTACCCCCTCTATTTAAAAAATGTTTAAATTACATTTATGTATTTGTGCGCATATGTGTGTGCTCTCACACACTGTGGATGTCAGAGAACAACTCAAGGAGTTGGTTAGTGGTTACCTCTTCCCACCATATGGGTCGCAGGAATCAAGCTGAGGTTGTCAGCACTGAGCCATCTCACTGGTCTGCTAACCCCTTCTAAGCTGATTTATAACCAAAGAAAATTTCAGCTACAGATATCATGAGCATAAAGAAGCTATACTCAAACACAACACCCCAGTCAAGCCATTCAAAAGAACAGCTGGGATAGACTTCAATTATGACCAATTTTGCACATTTTCTCTGTGAACCAAACAATCACATCGTAAGGCACTTGTTTAATATCAATTGTGAACACTTCTGGCACACAGAACAAGCAACTTCCTACATATCACAAGTACCAAGATCAAAGAGTACACAGCCAAGCTTCAGAAAGCTATGGCTGTAACAGGAGACTACCCAAAACACAGTGGCCCTCAGATGAAAAGAACTTTTTCTTAGTCTGGGGAAGTAGCCCAGTGGTATAAAACGTTCCTAGTATATATGAGGGTCTAGATTCCACCATCCACAGCACCACACACACACACACCAAAAATTTATATCACATGACAAAGGGGCTACTTTGGTAGCTATCAAAGACAACATATCACTAAAAGATGCAGTGTAACTGTACATAAAAGAGATGAAGGAAAAAAGGAGACCTTTAATTTCTTCATATCCTCCAAATAGGAATCAAATGGCATTATTCAAAGGGTAAAAGGGTAGCCAAGGGAATGGGAAAAATATTTTCAAATCACAGATCTGATAGGGAACTGACATCCAGAATTTAAGGAATGTCTACAATTAAACAAGAAAACCAAAGAACCCTATTTAAAGTGATGAAAAGACTAGAACAGACAGTTCCCTGAAGATTTACACCAGCCGGTGTGCATGAGGGGACACCACTCCATATCCGGAGGATGGCTACTGCCTAAAAACAAATGAAAGGCAAAAGGAAGCGTTGATGAGAATACAGGGAAACCGAGACCAGGAGCACTGAGGATAGGAATGTAAAATGATCAGCTACTGCGGAAAACAGGGTAACAGGCGCTTATAACATGGAACAAATAACCCCACTGCACATCCCTGTGACATCTAATGCAGAAAGGACTACAATAACCATGGGCCTTTGTTACATGGCAAATATATGATCCATTCAAACAATTTAATTCTTGGAAGTTAACATACTAAAAGACATTAGTTAATAAAAAATAATAAAAATAATTAAATCACAAGCCAACAACATCTAATTTATCATTCCTCTGCAAGAAAAACAGCTTTGGATCCCACACAGGTATGCAGAGGAAAAGAAGCATCCGGCATGCATTTCCTCCCCAACACAATGAAACTAAAGGAGACCAAAGAGCCAGCGGACAGTCTCTACAACATACACACCGGTAGAAAGCAGACTCGGCCCTCACGTGTTTGAACTTTTCCAGATTCAAAATGGAGAGAAATAATTCAGAAACATAAGTCACAACTTGAGCATTATTACAGTAAAACTGGAAATAAATCCACTGACTTGGTAATATATTTGACAATATATAGTCCTCACTTTGACCAATGAGGAGAAATTAATAAAACTCTGTGACATGTTCTATCTTCTAATTAGAAAACCAGTTTTATCATTATTATCTAACTAGTTACTAATTATAAAAACTTACACGTCTTCTTCTACGCGAAGCTGTTGGATGTGAGATTTTATTTTCTGTCCTGATGTTTTTAAGATGATGTTTTCTAGGAGGTGGAAATCATCTTGATTAAAGAGCTCATTCTCCTCCAGTGGCCCAATGATCTGTGAAGTAGAGAGCAGGGTCAAGCTGCAGAGTGGTGGTCACAAGCTGCTGTGAAGCCTCTGCTAGCCCTGGAACAGCTGACATTCCCAAGTGTCTTACAATTCCAAGCCAGAAGTATGTCTTCAAATGAATGAAAAAAAAAAAACTAAAGCCTGAAAAAACTCAGTTAACATTTACTATTCATTCCACAGGCAGTAGGGGATGCGTGGTTCACGTTGATTTTCTGAGCAAACTGACAAGAAACAGCAGGGTCATCTGCACTGGTTCTCAGCAAACAGCAGCAAGGCCTATTTTACAGGTAGCTGCACTAACTTCTGAGAGCCTCCCACTCTCTGCTTCCCTCACTGTCAAGACACAAATAAAAATCAGGGGCCCATGGGGGGGGCTGCATCAGAAGCACACTTTCTTGGAAGACAGGACAGACCTCTCTGCACCAGTACTCGAAGCCTGTCAGTTAACAGGAAGGTGGCTCTAGTGCAGACCATAGACATTTCAAAGGAGGGAGACAGCTAAAGACATTGAAAACATGCTTCACAGCCCAGACAGTCCTCACCCTTCCGTTGCTGATCACCACTCTCTGCCCCTTCTTCAGCTTCAGAACATCCCTGCAGTACAGGGCATGAGACAAAATGAAATCCATTTTGGAAGACTCAAAGGCCTCTTTAAAAAGACTGACATCCATGCCCTAGGAAGTAATCATTTTTAAGAAAAGTCACTATTATTAAGCAAGCCATATAAATGAATAATAATAATGAGTAAACTATAAAGTGCCTTTATGAAAATAACCAAATTTCTTAATTAAAATTATAATATCTTAATTCTCCATTTTCTCTTCTTTCTTCCCTCCTCATAAATGGCTCATTTCGTTTTCCTGTTTTCTACTGATTTGTTTACCTGGCAGTCTATTCTCAGTAACTTTACTTTGCATCTTTAAATATTACTTCAGATGACAGTCGTTTCCTCTAACCAAAACTCAATATATTCATAATCTATAAGAAATTTTAAAAATATAAAAACACTGCCAAAAATAAGCAACATTAGACAAAGAATAAACATGGGCTTTTGCCAGGTGGTGGTTATGCACGCCTTTAATCCCAGCACTCGGATCTCTGTGAGTTCGAGGCCAACCTGGTCTACAAGAGCTATTCCAGGACCGGTTCCAAAGCTACAGAGAAACCCTGTCTCAAAAAACCAAAAAAAAAACAAACCCCCCAAAAAAAGCTTTCAGAAATAAGAACAGCTGAATCTCTAACTCATAAACATCTTAAATTTGTTTTTTACTTATAAAAAATCAAATATTGTCTTTTAAAGATCATATAAACAAAGTGGCACAAACTTGTATCCTGTGCATCTTGAAATAAAAACAAGTTTAAATCTTGTTAAGATTCTAACTCAACAACAACAAAAAATATTCTGAGACTCAGAAGCAATCATCACAAACTCAATTATGAATAGTATACATTAGCCCGGGGAGAAACATGAATGGCCAGGCTAGCCTCGGAATCTGCGAGCCTTACCCCAACAGAGAATTCCCCAATGTCCACTCCTGCAGCCAGGGCCTCTGCTGTCTCCTCTTTGGCCATTTTGGTGATGAAGTTCTTAGCAGAGTTGGAGGTCTGTGTTTGGAGAGCTGCCCAGATCGCTCTGAAGATTGGAGTGCTCGAGTAACTTATCTCTTGGCTGGGATTATTGATCATACTTATCCTAACATTGTTACTGGTTTTCTATTTACAAAAAGGGAGATAAAAATTATTCAGTACATGTTATTACCTTTAAAAAAGTAACACTGACCAGGCATGGTAGTCCATGGATGCCTTTCATCTTAGCACTCGAAGGCAGAGGCAAGCAGATGTCTGAAGGCCAGCATGGTGAGACCCTGTCTCCAGGGGTGGTGTGCAGGGCACACAACACTAACACTAGTCATGCTCCACAATAGTAATAGCTCTTCCACACATCTTCTGTAGTTGTCTGAGTCAAAATTCTGACGATATTTACGGTCAGGTCTGCCAAATCCTGTATGAACTGGCCCCAGACTTTCTTTCCAACTTCATTCCTTCTTTTTTGTTATTATTGTTGTTGTGTTTTCGAGACAGGGTTTTTCTGTGTAACAGCCCTAGTTATCCTGGAACTAGCGCTTGTAGACCAGGCTGGCCTCGAACTTACAGAGATCCGCCTGCCTCTGCATCCCAAGTGCTATGATTAAAGGCTTGTGCCACCACTGCCCAGCCCAACTTCATTTCCATAGGCATAGCAGACATCAAGAGTTCTGCTTCTCCAGCACATTGTGTACTCTAACTGCACTCTATCTTTTCTAAACTCAAACCTTTCCTCAGGTTCCTGCTCAGCCATCTTCATCCATATGGCCTGTTCAAATGCCAGCAGCAAGGAGTAAAAGACAAACCATCTAACCAAATCAAAACATGAATCTACATGGAAAAAGATGGAAGACCATAAAACCAAAGAGGGCTTTTATCAAGAATGTAAGCTGGCCAGTGAGATGGCTTAGCCAGTAAAGGTGCTTGCCACCAATAAATCCCTATGACTCATAGGATGGAAAGAAAGTACTTTCCCATAAACTGTCTTCTGACCTCCACTTATGCACGATGCCATGCATGTGCCTCTTTCCATAAATAAATAAATTAAAACGTAGCAAAAAAAAAAACAAACCAAAACCCCACAAACAAACAAAAAAAGGATCAGGCACTGGCGAGAGGGCCCAGCTGCTACGAGCACTTGTGGCTCTTTTAGAGAGCCCTCATTTGATTCCCAGCATCCCCATGACAGCTTACAACTATCCATAACTCCAGTTCTGGGGGCTCTGATGCCCTCTTTGGCCTTCTTGGGCATCAAACATGCATGTAGTGTGTGTGTGTGTGTGTGTACATATAGGCATATATGTTCATATACATAAAAAATTTTAAAAAATCACTTAAATTTAAAAAGTCAGCTCACAAAATGTTGAGTAAAGGAACTAAATAAGTATACATCCTAAGATCTTATGATTCAAGAAGAGGGAGGGAAAAGAGGCTGGGGGCCATCAGTGATATTATTATTTATTGATCTGGGTGGTGGATGCAGGGGCATACTTGTTTATGACACTAAGTATATGAATATGTACTTCACCTCAATGAAAATCAATATTTAAGAGCTAGACTCTCCTTCCTGGTATTCCCAGTCGGCAACCATGTGAAGAATTTCTCCACTTACAGTAGAGAGCCCTGTGTGTACATCTGTCAGCCATCATTAGGAACTGCCCGGGCTCAACCTTCAACTGACCACAGTATCCCACCCAGTGTCTCAAACAGTGAAAGCCCTTGGCACCACAGTAAAATTAAAATCCCTGGATATTTTCTTATTTCAGTCGGACTTCTTGAGGCTCAGGTTAGAAAGGGGCACCAAGAGAAATGCGACTTCTAGATGAAGCTACAAAGTGAAACAGTCAGGAAGAAGGACCTTGATGTCTGATCCTGACAATAATACTGTCCAAAAGAAGCCACTTCTTCTCAATCACTCTGCACCGCAATGTGTCAACTCCTAATACACATATACAAACTGATTTAGAGCAACTATGTGAACACTCCTCTGGGAGCCTGCATCTACTTATGTGGAACACACACCAACCTGCTGGCATGGGACCTCTCTTGATGTTGCAGTACATGGCAAGATCACTGCAGCAAGGACATGTACAGTCAATGCGAGAAAATCCTACACTGAGAATCTCATTATGTTTTCTCTTAAATAATCTATTCCCTCGAGTGAAGCTAGGCCCTGTAGCACGGAGCTGACAACCTTGGAAGACACTATGCTCATTTCCCTCAGCACACCCAGAAGCATCAGAATCACTAGAATACCCACATTAGCACAGAGGTGATCACAAGGCCAACTGGAGCCTCAGAAACAAACAAAATACTCCATAATCCCCCTCCCAGAATGAAATATGAGAAACTTGCCTGATGTTTAATGGCATCATATAATAACTGTCGTCCAGAAGGGCTATCAAAATCCCCAACAATCCAAAAAGTCACTGGCCTAATAAAGGAATCATCTGCAGAAAAACAAAAACAACAAACTGACTAGAAGGGGGAAAAAGATATTCTTTGTTTCAATATTAAAATTAGCCCAAATAATTTCTGAAAAACATGCAAAAAGAAAAATAAGAAAATCGCTGGTTTGATAGAGATATAAAGCAAGAAGGTAGTGGAACTTCTCTACTAATGTGAAGGAGAGCCATCTTCCAAGCAACTCAATTAGAAAGCAGGATCATGCATTGATTAATTGTCCTGTGGTCTGGGGATATGTTAGCATACACAATGAAACATGCAGGCAATGCAATGTAGTATTGAATCATGGTAATTGACAACTTTCTGAGAGCTCTGCAAGCATTTATGCAGTTTATCTACACTCTACTCCTACCCACAGGTTTCAGAAACATCACAATGAAATGTCAATAAATTCTGAATAACAATGGTCCTGAAACTATATAAGTTAGTTATGAAAATGAAGGGATCATTCTGGAGTTACCATAGATTTCCTTGGAGGACATTCCTGGACAAAGGCAAAGAAAAAAGAGTAGAAGAAAAAAGAATGTCATTTGTATAACTGAATGCCCATCAGGAAAATCAGCAGATCATACACAGCTCCCGAGGCTGTGCTGCTTTCTGCTCTAGCTCCCACCGTGCTCAAGCTCTGCTCTAGGAACCCTCACTACAAAGTCTCAGAGAAACCTAGTGGACTAATTGTGTGAACGGATACAGACATGGGAATCCAGAGAGAGGAACGCAGCAGGGTAAACAGAACTGTCCTAATGACAACCAGTGCTTTTGGGAGTAGCAAGTATTACTAGAACCACTCTGGAAGGATAACCACATCAGCTCCACCAGAGGGAAGGGACCTGTCTGCACTGAAACAGTCACTTTAGACAAGTGTAGCTGCAGTAACTGCAGAAAATCACTTCAGAGAATTACACAAGGCTTTCTAGAATCCAATTAATCCTGTAAGTGCCAACAATAAAATTAACTCTATGAAGTTATTGAAGAATCAGGCAAAATCTTTTTACATAATGTTTTCCATTTTGAACCATAAAAGGCTTTTCCTATCAATTTTAATGATAAACATAAAACAAAAAATATTTGCGTTTTAAACACATACACAGAATTACATTTTGAATATGTATTTTCTACACTTGCATTATAACAGAAAATTAATAAAAGGAATTATGGAATCTTTTTTCTCAGGACAGTAGGATGGAGTTATATTTTCAAGTACTAAGTAAAGAATAAATATGTTGGATCCAAAACAAGCCCAGATCTTACCTTTCTTTGTCAGATAGTTCATACTGTTGGCTATAGCAGCAGTCTTGCCCCTAGAGTCCAGGGCAGAAAATCTGGCAAAATCATCCACAAAAAAGTTATCTGGAAAAAAAGAAAAAATTTAAACAGATACATAATTAATAAACCTCAATGCAATTTACCATTAATATTCAATTGATAATCGGCTTTGAGCATAATAGAAGATGCAGAAAATGTATGAGTAGAGTACATTAGGTGCTGCTCACTAAGAGGAAGTTGCTCTTGGAAGGGATATGGGTACCCTGCCTTTTTGCTCCCCAGCCACCACAGGAAAGCAGAGCTGTCCCACTGCATGCTCCTGGCTCTAAAACAACAGAGCCAAGTGGTCATGGAAGCAAATCTCTGAATGCCAAGGACAAACAGAACGTTTCTCTCTTAAAGTCGATACTCTCAGGTAGTTTGTCACAGCAATATAAATCGGACAGTGGCTTCTTTAAAAGGCCCCAGGCCATCAAAGGCCAGAGAAGCACAGTCAGGATAACAGTGCTCTTCAGTGACCCCCATCCTGGCTGAGTGACAGACAGGAGACCTGCCACTGTAGCACAGACTGAAATACAACCTGACCCATGGCACTGCTGCCATGCTCTTTAAGCACTGCTACTCCAAAGACAACCTTTCATATTTTAAGTTTATTTATTTTGGATTTTCTTTTCCTTTTCTTAACTCTCAATCTTCTTGTCTCTGTTACCTAAGTGCTGAAATTACAGACTGTACTGCCATACCCACCCAGCCTACCATTCCAGCTTAATTAAAAGTAATGTAATGAAGTCTTATGTGGTAGTGCACGCCTTTAATACTAGCACTTGGAAGGCAGAGGCAGGGACAACTCTTGTGAGTTCAAGGCCAACTTGGTCTATAGGTGGCAAGTCCCATTCTAATCAGGGCTATATAGTGAGACCCTGTCTTAAGCATACAATCACACACACACAAAGACAGAGAGACCGAGAACAAAGACTCAGGACAACACATTGTGAGACTACTTGGCTCACTCTACACTGACTTCTGAAGGTAACACCTAGCCTATGGGAAGGACTACTCTGTTCACTTTCTGAACAGGTTCTTCACACCCATATTTCTGTGGTGCTAGGGAACCGAACTCAGTGCTTAGTACGTGCTAAGCTAGCACTCTTTATTAACTGAGCTACACCCGAACCTTTTAGATCTACATCTTACTTTTGTTTATATTTTCTTCCCTCTCTCCCCTGCCCAGTACTAGGAATTAAACTCTGGGCCTTGTATATGCTAGGCAAGCTACTAACAGCTAAGCTAATCCACAACTTTTTTTTTCTGAATCAGAGTCTAACTAAACTGCCTATGCTAGCCTTGAACTCATTAAGTAGCCCAAGCAGGTCTCAAACTTGTAATATTTCTGCCTCAGCTTCCCAAGCAGCTATGATTACAAGCTTGTATATTTTCATTATACTGATCTATAACAACAAAGGCTTCATATGTCTTTCTTTCCCTACGAAAGACTCACAGCAGGCAAGTGATGAGAAGTCCACCTCATTCCCAAGTGTGGTGAAATGCCACTGAGAGTCTGGAACAGACTGCTCATGGGTTCACCATAGCTCTTAAAAGCTAGAGTTGTGGAGAACACCCAAATATCCATCGACTGATAGTAAGGAACAGAATATTTAGTATCTAAGAGAAATGAAATACTGACACGCTACAAGATGGATGAACAGGCTAAAACATAAATGAGAAGCCATGCACAAAGGCTTCCCAATTATATGGAATATCCTGAATAGGCAAATCCATAGAATCAGATAAATAGATAGAAAGGAATGAGGGAGGGAGAAATGGAGCAACGACATGGAGAAAAAGGTTTATACATGGGTGATGATAATCTTAGTATTAGACAATGGTTAGAACAGCAAAACTTTTGAGAATAAACTAAAAGACATCAAATCATGTATTTTTGTTTTGTTTTTCGAGACAGGGTTTCTCTGTGTATCTTTGCCTGTCCTGGAACTTACTCTGTAGACCAGGTTGGCTTCTAACTCACAAGAGATCCGCCTGCCTCTGCCTCCCAAGTGCTGGGATTAAAGGAGTGCACCACCATGCCTGGACAAATCATGTATTTTAAAAAGCTGAATTTGATGGGGCTAGAGAGAGAGTGTTGGTTAAGAACACTGGCTGCTCTTCCAAAGGATCTGGGTTTGATTCCCACCACCCACATGATGGCTCACAATCACTTCTAACTCCTGTTCCAGGGGATCTTCTGGCCTCTGTAGGCACCCACATGTAGATGGTACACATACATAAAGGCAAACACATATACACATAAAATTGGGGCTGGAGTTGTAGCCAAATGGTAAAGCACTATATTTTCTAGCATGTATAAGACTCTAGAATGATTAAAAAGTGCTGTGGGAACTCCTTCAGCCAATAGCATTTAAGATACTGGCCATTTTGATGTGGTCTCAATTACTATGAATGCAGATGTAAAGTATGTGAGGGCCCCTTGGCTGCCGGATTTTGTTCCAATTACCAGAGCACACAGAGGGCTGTGGATCACTACTCTTCCTGTGAGTTTACCCCCTAATAAATAGACCTTTGTTATACTCCATTCTGAACTAGTGTGGAACTCGTTTGTACAGCAAAAAAGAAGTAAGGCTAAAACACAGGTAGGGTTTCAGGGCATATGCATTATAGCTCAACAATTCCTGCCCCCACCCCGCCCCTTTTAACATGGCGAGTTCCAGGCTGAATTCAGTCTGTACCCAAACTTGTAATCCCCCTCCTCAGCTTCCCAAGGGCTAGACTAAAGCCATGTTTTACCCTGCCCAGCAGAAACTACTACTTTTTAAAAAGGTATCCCTAGGGGGTTGCAGAGCAAGTCTAGTTGACATACTTGTTGAGTTCTTACTCAGTATTGCCTCTAGATGAGGACAAGGACTAAAGAACTATCTAGTGCTCTATGGCTAGAAGGTGGCCAATACAAGTCCATTCTTATCGTCTAATGGCATCATACATATATTTGGCACTTAAATTGTACAGATGTTTTTTTTATGTATGGTTCATACGTTTTACCTAGAAAAAAATAATCCCTATTTACTCATCTATTTGTTGGGATTCTAGAGACAAACATCTTTATTAAAGATAATACCATATTTTGGCAAACACTTCAACAGATTTGTAAACACAATGCTTCTCTTTTTAACCAGAAGCATTTTGACAAGACAATTATCATAAGACAACACAACCTAAATCAACATTAGCTCAAAATCCTTTTATTTTTGATGTCATAACTTATGCTCCTACATAATCAAACAAATGATAGTTTAAATCAGCATCAACAGATAAATTCCATGAAATGAAAGCTTGTGCTGTTTCATGAATCATAGGATGTGATAGTTAAATATATGTATACTCTTTTTTATATTTCTGATATTCAGAATGAAAAATATATCTCATATAGGTAATAGTTTATCTGCAAATGTCTTCAAAAATACTTTACAGTAGTATATAAATAGGTTATCTACATATTTAATTTTGTAATTTTGCCCCAAAACTATAGATATTTTATTTTATAGTATATCCATTTTTGTCCAACATTAATAAAGCTGACACACTGTTGAAATAGAAATGCATTTGTCTTCTATAACAGAAGCAGCAACAGGACAGAAAAAGACAAACAATACACCAACAACAACCTAGAGGAACGTCATCAGCTATTTAACCTGAGACCGAGAGCAGCAGCTTCGTGCTCTCACACAGCTCACATCCACAGTAGCGCTGTATAGCAAGTCAGTACATATGCATGAATGTGCATAGCAGTCTATACCCTCACACTTCTGCTTTTCAACCCTCCACAACAGTGTTTTGATTTTTTGTATTTTGTGTACATGTCTAAAGGCAAAGAGTTTGCATTTAAAAAGGCCAGAAAATAGGCTTTTGCTTATCCAAAAGCATTTTTCTTTGCACATTACTATTTTGTTTCAAACACACACAACTCTTAAGTGTGAACACTGCATACCTGAAAGCTATACCTCATCTTTAATGACAAACACAAGTTTTCAACGAAAAGTTGATTTGAAGTAGACACCGAACTTCCCAATATCTAAAACAAACAGACAAACAGGAAGAAAAAAAACCCCAAAAAAACAAAACAAAAAACCTGCTTCTATTAACAAATAAGTTGGGGGGATCAGCTTCAAAATGCAAGGAAGCAAAGTAAAATGGAGTGGGAAACCATCACTCAAGTTCACTACACTGAAACTTTCATCAAGTTAAGTTTCATCTTTTACAATCTTAAATAAATAAGCTTAAGTTACTTCACATATTTTGGTTCAAGCAGAGTTCTAGTGCCAGGACTGTGCTTACTTTTAGCTAAATTCCCTGAGTATCTTTTGATGTGAGCCAGTTTATTCTGAAGATACTCAAATCTGTATAACTCTTCATGGTAACTGGGACTGCTTGATCTTCCTAAACTCTTGTGAGACCTTTTCAAGAACATTCTGGTACTCTTTTGAGCTCAGAGAAAGGCATTTTCATTGTGCAGGCAGTTTAATAAATCTCCTAGCGACAGTCTCCATCCTGACATGCAAAGCCCTGTATTTAGCATACTCAGTACTGAAATCATCACTGTAATTCCAGTGTTGTAATCCAGTTACTGAGTAATCAGGGAGTTCAACTGTTGAAGAGGCTCCATGGAAGCAGTGCAATCTTCTTCAACTCCTTCACTGGGATTACGAGGAGTTACTCAGCTGGACAGGGTCTTCGATAGTTTTCTTCCAATGTCATACTTTTTTATTTGGTCCTTTTCGTTATGGGTTTTAGACTTGACATTTTGTGAGAAACTAGATGGTTTTCTTCCATAGGCTTTGGTGGATACTTTAGCAGATCTAGAAGAGTTTTCAGAGAAGTCCTAAAAATTTGTTTGTCTTTCTGGTTCTCAAAGACACTACCACTTTGACTAAACTGTGTCTTGGGTTCGCTAGCCTTCTGGAGAGCCTGGAGAACAGGAATTGGAATTTATCATCTGAGGAATATTTGGGGCAGGCAGATGGGTTAAGGGCATGGGAACAGCAGCAGCTGCAGAAGGCAGCAAAAGACCTGCAAAGATTTTTCACTGGTGGGCTTCGAACGGCCACTTAACACCAGTGGGCTCTCGCTGGTCAGGTGAGATATTCAAGTGTTTTTCTTCATTAAAGGATCAATGAAATCTGAGCCCAAAGACTGTTTCTGAGGAGAAGATGTTGCATCTCTGCTGGGACACACAGGGCATTCTGAATGGCTTGTGCCAGGGCGCCAAGATGGGTTTAGGTTTCAAGATAGCATTAACTCTAATGACTGTCTGTCTGTCTAGCCACACCCTGGCCAGTCTGAGTGAAGCTCTTAAACATAACCCTTTAAGCACAAGAGAGGTCCTTAAGATGCAGAGTAGCCACCTGCTGCAGAACTGCTCCCAAGGAGTTGGCTTTTTGATTGACACCATTCTTCAGTTGATCAAACAGTTTTTCTCATAAGCCTTTAGCTCTTGTAAGTGAATGACCCGGTCTCTAAATGGCACTGAGAAACACTGCTGTCACCAAGTATGTGTCTTTTGAACTATATTTGCAGGATTCATGCGCGTTGACATTTTTCTCTTAGCCAACCCATCTGAGATGGCTTGAGGAACTTTCAAATTTGCACTCTTTTCCTACATATAGCCCACAGAGTTTGTAATGTTTATGCTTTGATAATGGGATTCTTCCCCTGCCTAGGTCATTCTTTCCCATGTAATTGCATAGGACTCATTTCCTGCACATGTAATTTATCCTGTACAAATGTGAAGCAGTTGAGCTGGGTGGCTTCAGGGCTGGAGAGTGTTCCATCAAAGTTTCCCTTAGGGCTATTAGCCCACATTTCACAAAGAGATAGGAACTTCACTCAGGGACTGTTTTTTTGGGAATTCTGACAAGCTAAAAAGACAGAAACAACTTTGGAGTGCTTGAAAATGAACTGAAGGTCAAATAGGAGTTCAATTCCTGTGGCTCTGCCAAGTCTCCAGTGCCCAGATCACTGTCTTGTAAGCTTGTCAAGCTGTACTGTCCTGCCCCCGCCACCCCAGCCCATAAAGTACTGCTCTTCCCGAAGGCCCACATCACACCTTAAACTTCTGGGGGTGCCACCCAGGCCCCAGTTCCTACAGTCACCTCCACAATTGCAGCCTTTCTGCTGCAGATGTAATGTCATAAACCGCTCCTGGTTAGACCCCCTCCCTTTCTTTCTCTCTAGCTCTTTTTAAAGATTTATTTGTTTTTATTTTATGTGTATGAGTGTTTTGGCTGCATGTATGTATGTGTCTGTGCCTTTGGAGGCCAGCAGAGGGAGCTGGATCTCACACCCTAGACTTGTGCAAAAGCAGTAAGCATTTTAAACCACTGAGCCTTCTCTCCAGCCCCAGAATTTATCTTTTTTATAAGGAAATTCCTGTGAGTTCAGAAGCATATATCATAATTGTGGTCTACCATCTTAGCATTATAATCTAACAAATAGAAGCAGGTGAAGCACAAATCGAAAGCTAAGAGTCGTTACTGAAATACTCCTTACTGCTGGCTGTTAGATCCAGATACTCTCGCTTAGCAGTCAAAATCCGAGAATTGATTCGTGGAACAACATTTGGTTGATGCATGATATATTCTACCACATCTTGATCATGTGGCAGTTCACCCTGTAAGAAAAAAGAAACAGAAGGGGCAGGAATGTCATAGTAGTATCAGCAATAATAATTCACTAGAAATAAAGCATTCGTAGCTTTGTAACAGTTTGTTATAGTGTGGGTGCGTACACACAGTATCTCGAACCCCATCACCACACAGGGATGCTGGGGACATTCATAGAAAGACAGGGCTCAGGAACAAGAAAGCTAAGTCAGTTTTACCATGGTAGGAGGCCCACAACCACTCCGTGGAGTCACTTCTCTCTTTCCACCTTTCCAAAGGTCCTAGGGAATCAAACCCAGATTGCTAGACTGGCCCAGCAAGCTCCTGACTCATTGAGCCATTTTGCCAGCACTTGAATTCATTTTTATAGGAAGTATAAAGTAAGGGTCAAATTTTGCTCTGCAGTTAAATGGATACAGAGGTTTTCCAGTATCATTTGTTTAAAAGGTCAGAAAATATTTATTTTTGGCTTTTCAAAACAGGATTTCTCTGTGTAGGCCTGGCTATCCTGAAACTTGCTCTATAGTCCAGGCTGGCCTAGAATTTACAGAGATCTGCCTGCCTCTGCCTCATAAGTACTTGGACTAAAGGTGTGCACTACCACTGCTCAGCCAGAAATAAAATTTTAAAATAAATAGATTTGTTCTAAATATCAATACAGTCATACAAAAGTCTTCAGAGACTGGTATACATGGTTAATCCCAACACTCAGGGGCAGATGGATCTCTGTGAGTTCAAGGCCAAGCTGGGCTATCTAGCAAGTTCTAGGCTAGCCAGTGTTACATCGTGAGACTGTCTCGAAAACGATTATCAGGGTTGGTGCGATGGCTCAGTGAACCAGGAGCTTGCTGGGCCAACCTGGAAGCCTGAGTTTGATATCCCATGTGAAGGTGAAAAGATCTAAACTCCACAGTTGTCCTTTGACTTCCACACACGTGTTGTGGCATGTACATCTCCAAACAATAATAATTGGAACAATTGTAAATTAACTCAAAATAGGTCAACGATTTACCCTAAAGATTTGCAATCATAAAAGTCTTAGAAGAAAATACTAAAGAAAATTTTCATAATAGCTGAGCAATGATTTAGCAGTGCTTTCTTGGATAAAACAATGAAGAGTACAAAAACAAAATGAAAGAATAAAGTGCATCAGAATGGAAACTTTCATGCATCAAAGGACATTATCAAGAGTGTAGAGGACTGGAGGAGTAGGTCCAATGGCAGAGTGCTTGCCTGGCATGCACAAAGCTCTGGCTTCAGTCCCCAGCACTGCAGGATTCACTGCAGGATTAGCCAAGAGAGCCAAGGGATAGACAGAAACCCTCTAAACAGCCGCTGAGAGGTGAGTGGATAAAAGTGAACACACACACACACACACACATGCACGCACGTACACAAGAAATGATAATAAATAAAAAATGTAAAAGTTGGTTGGAAAAGATCTACAGGATAGTGGCAAGGGTTGCATAAAACTGACTGAAGAAAATGCCAGTTCACTGACACTGAAAGTGGCACGATTTCATGCTCTGTATCTTTCACTATAAGTCAGGTGTTTGGCTACTTTTCCATTTCCATGACAAAACACCAAGACCAAGGCAAACTTATAAAAGAAAATGTTTAATTTAGGGTTCACGGTTCCAGAGGATTAGAGTTCATGATTATCAGGGCTGGAGCATGGCAACAGGCAAAAGGCCCGGCCGGAACTGGAGCAGTAGGAGGCAAGGAGAGATAACTGGGAAAATGGAGTGGGCTTCTGAACTCTCAAAGCCCAGCACCCTCCCAGTGACACTGCTCTTCCAATACCCCCTGCACACATCCTAATACTTCCCCAGTAGTTTCACCAACTAGCGACCAAGTTTTCAAATGTACACACCTATTAGGGTTATTCTCATTCAAACCACCACAGAGGTAATAGATTCAAGTTATAAAACAGGATATAAAGCTAATAGCTTCTCTAGGTCTAATTTTATCTTGGATTTGTTTTTTGGTCGATAAGAGCATAAAAATATATATGAGGGGCTGGAGAGATGGCTCAGTGGCTAAGAGCCATCTGAGCTGGTTGCTCTTCCAGAGGACCAGGGTTCAATTCCCAGCACCCACATGGCAGCTCACACCTGTCTGTAACTCCAGTTCCAGGAGTTCTGACACCCTCACACAGACATACATGAGACAAAACACCAGAGCACATAAAATAAAAATAAACAATTTAAAAAATTATATATAGGTATTTATATCTATATGTAGATACATAGATAATAGTGAAAATGCAAACTTCAATGTGAAGCTTTACAGCTTCAGAATGGTGTTCTAACTATATAGAAGTTCACTAAGATATATTATCTTCAGATCTGCTTAATTTTGGTGTGTAATGTTCTTTACTTGCAAGTGTTAAGTAATAAAATTTTTTAAATAGTTTTAAAAAGCAGCTTTTAAAATAACAAAAAATTTCAATATTTCAATTTAGGGTTACAAGCATATCATTGTTATTTGATATTTAAAATACTATTTGAGGATGACATTCAGAAGACACAATAAAGTAAAAAATCTCCTAGCTAAAGAAACTTTAAGATTACAAACACACACCCACCACCACCACCACCACCACCAACAACAACAACAACTTTCCCAAAACTCGGAAAATTAACTAAAGACTTGCAAAATTCTGAGAGACTTTTACTGAAGGAAATGCCTGAATGTTAGTAGGAAAACAGTTTTTATGACTCTTAACTTGCCCTTTTATAATCTACCTTTCTCTAACTAATAAAACCCTTAATAAACCAACAGATCACCAAAAGAAGCAACCCAGAGTTCACAGGGCTCTCTTTCTTTATTTGAGCTGAGTAACATTTCAGTAGCTTGTCTCCTGGGATATTTGCAAACACAATCAGGAGAAAGTGCTTGACACCTCAGATGGCCTAACGAAGCTGGCAAACACATAAACAGCTGGAGAACAGATGCTCCAAGAGGCTATCAATTCCTGATGCACTCTCCAGAATCTAAAGCACGATGCCCAGAGTACTGCACATGCTCAGGAAAATCCACAGAAAGGATTCTAATGACTGACCTTGATAATCTGTGCAAGCAATAACTGAAGGCTAAGGCTGGGCTGTGGCTGAGTGTTTCCTTAACATACACAAGGCCCTAAGGTTCAGCCTCCGGAACCAAACACACACATAAGAACCTAAGGACAGCTGTCAATGCCTACCTGAGTACTCAACCCAAGCCCCAAGGTGTACACAGAGAAACTTGGGAAAATGTGTTCACTTACTAGCTAGTTAATTAGCTAAATTAGCAGATACTTCAGAGTTCATGCACAATAAAGACTCTATTTAAGAAGGTCGTTATAAAACAATTAACAGCCATAATAACAACAAGAATGAAAATTTCTCTTGGTTCAGGTTCGAAAGAGTTATTACAGCTAAAATGTCCAGTCATAATAAGAAAATTCTAAAACAATTCAAAAGAAAAAATATACATATACCCAAAACAATAACAAAAGACCAAGTGGCCAATATATACTGTTCTTGCAAAAAACCAAAAACAGTAGACTTAAAACACATAGAATTTAAATAATCTATAGTAAGTAACTAGAACTAAAAGAATCTATAATAAGTAACAAAGAACTAAAAAGAAACCATGGTATGGGATGTAGGAGGGTCATCTGTCTATGTGTTACTTTCATTGGTTAATAAAGAAAC
>LOJH01000838.1:0-49437 GCA_001685095.1 Ellobius talpinus
CGCCACTGACCAGGTGAGCTAACTGGAGAATGGATGAGCCTCTACCGTCTCGGGGACAGCGGGAACCAGGATTCAGATCGGCCGGGCCCAGTGGCGGCCAGTAGCAGGGAGGAGGGGTGCTGGGTGAGCCCGAGGAGTGTGTGTCTGCGAGTGTGAGAGCGCGCGAGCGGGTGCGGGGGGGGGGAGGTCGCGGAAAGCGGGAACACATTATGCAAATGTTGGAGGAATTTCTCAAAAAGCGATTTAGCAAAGACATAGGCGAATCAAGAGGAGGCGAGGCCAGTATTGTCCGTCTGAATAGGCGTTGATAGCGCCGATGCGCCAGGGGTTGTGCCGGCGCAACGCTGAGAATCTCGACGCCCGGCCGGTCCCGGGCGCTCCGAGAGTCTGGGGGGTTCTCTTTCATCCTCCAGGAGGACGCTCTTTGCTCTTTTTAGGCGTCATTTCATTTGCCATTCTCGCCCTCTTTGGCTCCAGGCTTCCCTTGGACTGGCCCTTCCAAAGGCGTTTGAATCGGTGTCAATATCCCCGCTTCAATTTCGCGGCGCGCGTCGGGCGGGAGGGCGGATGCTCCCAGTGCTCTGGGTTTTATTTTTCTCAACCACCACCACTACCAACACCACCCCCATCTCCTTTTTATTTTCTTTCTTTCTCTCTTTTCTCCTTTTTGCATTTTGTGCCTAGAGTAGGAGAAGGGAGGGGTGGAGGGAGAAAAAATTCGATTTTTAATTACTACCATTAAAAAATCAAATTTGCAATTCTTTGGGCGGCCTGATGGATCTCACTGATTGACAGTTGGAATTGACACTCTGGCTACCTCTTATCTTGGGCATTCACGACAATTTCTAATTGCAGGTAGTTTGTGTGTGTGCGTGTGTTTTTTCCCCCCTCAGAGGCTTGGATTGCAAAGGAACTAAGCGATTACTTCAAGAGCCACGGGTTAAGTGCAGGGAGAGGGGGAGAGAGAGGGAAAAAAACCCAATCCAAATTCAAATTGCTTCATTAGAGAGACACCGCTTTTGTGGGGAAGGGCTTTAAATGCCCACTACAAAGTTAGGACTCATTGTTCGCCGCCGGTTTATATAACAGGCGCGGGGAGGCGCTGGGCTCTGACAGCTCCGAGCCAGTTCATCAGCCGCCGTTGCCTGCATTCCCTCCCCCTCCCCCAGGTGATGGCCCAGCCAGGGTCCGGCTGCAAAGCGACCACCCGCTGTCTTGAAGGGACCGCGCCGGCTGCTATGGTGAGTCCTTTCGGCTCTGCTTTCGGCCCTGAGTTCCCCCAAGAACACAGGCCAGGGCATCTCTGCCTCAGCCTTCTGGCTATCTCTGCCCCTGCGCTGGAGAATTGCCGATAGGAGCCGCCTCTCTTTGAACCTTGGTTTTCTGGCCTGGAATGTGGTCTTTGGCTACTTTCTGCACCCAGGATACGCTGTGTTAAAAGTTGGGGGCCGCCCCTTCTTCTCCAATAGGTCCTTTCATTCTTGTCCTCCAGCCTAGGGCGAGACATCCCTGGCACATTTCGTTGCCAGTTGGTGCGCAAGGGAACCAGATTTGTCTTTACGGCAACGCTGGGTGTCCGACTTAGCGCTGCGCGTCCTCTTTCCCATTTTAGGCTCAGTCAGACACCGAGGCCCTGGCAGGCGCTCTCGACAAGGACGAAGGTCGAGCCTCCCCATGTACGCCCAGCACACCGTCTGTCTGCTCGCCACCTTCTGCCGCCTCTTCCGTACCGTCTGCAGGCAAGAATATCTGCTCCAGTTGCGGTCTCGAGATTCTGGACCGGTATCTGCTCAAGGTGAGTCAGGATAGGTGTTGCCTGCACGTGAACTGTAGCAAAGTCCTGAGGAGTGTAGGGAAGCAACGCCCTTGCCAGGTCCATTTTATTTGGCGTCCTAGTTCAGCAGCTGATGGATTGCGCAGCTTTGGTCAAGTGTGGGAGGTCTCCTTTTGCCCTGCGTTTCAACTAGAAAATAGAAAGAGGGCATTTCAGTTTCCTTGAGCCTCCGTATTATAGAAGAAAACTAGGAAAGGCATACGCCCCTTCCGAGCTTCGGTGTCTCTCTCTGTAAATGAGGCTGGGGAGGCTGGGGGCGGGAGTGAAAAAGGCCCGGGCTGAGCCGACCCCCCCCACCTCCGCCCCCTCTCCAGGTCAACAACCTTATCTGGCACGTGCGGTGCCTCGAGTGCTCCGTGTGTCGCACATCGCTGAGACAGCAGAATAGCTGCTACATCAAGAACAAGGAAATCTACTGCAAGATGGACTACTTCAGGTAGGCTGCGGCGGTTAGGCCAGGAAGTGCTGGTGCACGCAGGTCTAGCACAGGCGTATCTAGGCTACTAGCGTGGCCTGTGTTCTCGGATTCCTGAGCACTGCCATCCCGAGTGCACTTCGTGGTTCGGGGCACTGGCCCAGCCCTCCTGCTCTGCACGTCTGCTTAAACAGAAGGCTCCAGATAAAGAGCCAGTACTAGCACGAATTCGGGTGGACGATCTGTCTCGGGTTCCTGCAGTCTGACGGGACCGGGTCAGGGTTCTGGCTCGGTCTGTAGTCTTTTCAGAGTCTCAGGTTCCAGTTGTGATTTGTCGAGCTTTGACGTCCGTGGTTCTGGCTGGGGTCGGTCCGGCTCTTAGCCGCCATCAGTCTGCATCTCTAGCTTTAGTTACAACTTGAAAGCAAGTTGTGTCGTGGCCTGTCCTGGGAGGGATCCTAAGTTAGGCTCGGGACTCTTGTTTTGGCTTTGCTTGACTCTCAGTTTTGGGCTCATATCTGCTCCAGCCCCAAGCGCCAGCGCCACATCTCCAACGCTAGCCCAGCTCCTTGGCACTTAGTCTTAGGCACCAACCTCGATATCTGCCTCAGCCTCAACTTATGCGGTGATCGCTTTTTGAATCTGGGGTCATGACTAGGTCCCAGACTCCTGTTCCCTCCACTGCTCGGCCATCGTTTCTGTCCAGGCTTCAGCTCTGCCTAGGTTTAGGTTCTAGCTCAGGGCCTCCAGACCCGCTCTCGCTTGTAGTGCGCAGCGTTGCATTCTACACTCTGTGCTGCTGCGGTGCCGAAAGCATGTTCCCTAGCGGCTTATGATCCATCGTTGCTGGTTGCATGGTCCACCGGGCCTTGGCCTTTCAAACTCTTGTAGGCCCCTAGTTTGTAGGCACACAGCAGGCGCCTGATGACCGGGCCACGGGGTTGAGGTCACGGCAGTGCCCCGGGGCACGACGAAGGATTTGCCGGATTTAGGCAGGAAGTAGAGAATCTGCTGGAGAAGGATGTGGAATTGGTTCCTCGGAGCAATGCCTTCTTTCAAATGCTTTCTCCGGAAGTGGATAAAGCTGCCCTATGATATACATTCTCCTACACACAGACACACACACACACAGACACACACACACAGACACACACACACCCTTCTCTTTCAAGAGAAGTCCTGATTCAATCTTCCAGGGAAGATCTCGGTCCCAGAAAGCTTGTAAGTCAGGAAATGTGGTGGGTGGCTTCCCTCAGACTCTTTGAACCTCTAGGGACCTGGAAAGAAGTCCTCGAACCTTGGGGGAAGTTAGCAGCATGTGGGACTGCAGTTCTCCAAGAAACCAGGAGAAGCAGCCTTTTCCTTCATGTTGTGGGTGGGAGTGCTCTGCCTGCCTGTCCTAGGACCGCCGTGCATGGAGTCTATACGGTCTGGAATCTGCAGTGGTGCTGAAGACATGTCATTGAGCAGGGTCAGGGCATACGGACAGTGGGTATGTTCCGTTATAGAAAAACGTGTGCCTTGCTATTTGCATGTGAGCCATGAGAGCATAAGTCCTGCATGTGACTAAGGAAACTTTGTGCATGCCCAGCCCCCATGGTTCGCAAGGTGCTCAGGACAGGGGACACATCTGGATGGGGATGTGGGAGGGCAAGTTGGGGTAAAAGGATTGGGACTTCATTCTCCCCCAGGGGTAAGAGTGTGGTATGAAGGCAGAGCTTTCAGCCGACCACTGCTGTGCATGATTGCCTTGTGTGGGAAAGGATGAGCTCCCCTCTGTCTGACGTTTTATTGATTTAGTTTAGACAGAAAATGTATATTACAGCTGTTTTCTATTCACCTTCTGCTCTAGGCCTAACTCCTATTAGGGAGAGGGGAGACAACTGTTTGGGATCCCTTTGAATAAGTCAGCTGCCAGGGAGCTCAAGAACCCACCAAGCCAGTGTCTAGGCCTTCCATTATAGAATAAGGCTAGGCAGGTGCCTTCTTCTGGCTCTTCAGATGACAAGGGCCGGGGTAACCTTACCAACCTTATCCTGTGCCGGAATTCCTTCCTATTATCTCCATGGTGACTTGAGATTCCTTGGATGTCATGCTTTCCAAAAGCTTGAAGGACTAGCCAAAACTAGGCTCTTGATTCCATCATTTATAGCCCCCACCAATCCCCGTTCCACTGCACTGGTGTGGTGGATGGCATGCACAGCCAACCTGAGCAGAGGCAGGAGACAGAGCTTCATGAGGCTAATTATGACCTTGGGCAAGTCACAGCATCTCTGCTCCGGTTCCTTTCCAAAGATGGTCTCCTGAACCAAAGAGGCCACCAAGATGGAGCATTCTCCATAAAGGCTCATAAATGTCAGTGAATATGAATGCTTCAGTTATAGCCATTATGGCCGTTGGCAAGCTGGGTACTAGTCTTGAACCTGTGTTAGCATTTCCTCAGGCAGCCAGGACAGCTGGACCTGCCTGTCCAGCTGGGCCATTTCTGGCAAGAGGTTCTGACTGATATCCCCTTTCCAATGACAGGTGATCTCAAAACAAAACCAGATCCTAAGTTAAGAAAATAGCGTGAATAAAACTCACTTTGCCCAAAAGCGAGGGTAGAGCTGGGAATTTTCTTATCCCTCCTCTCCCTGCCAGTCTCCAGGCACAAGTCATCTCTGGCAGCCTCACCAGTAACACAAATAATAAAACCCACGACAGGGAGAGAAAAGGCCTGTAGAGCACCAGGCAAGGACTATTGTCTGCTTGAGCAGCAACATAGACTCTTCCCAGAGAGTTAAATAATTGTGTGTGGGAGGCAGAATTCCCGCTCAAGAACTGGGGCTAAGAGAAGGCCAGGCATGCTCCTCCAGGCCTCTGTTTCCTGAACCAGGGTCAAGGGTCTGATGGGGTGTGGACTGAAATATTCTGCCAAAGGGAGGCAAGAGCTTCCAACAGGGTAGAGGTGAGGAAGAGCATGCCCAGGGCCCCAAGGAGTGGACACTTTGGGCTCCCAAGAGCGTCTAACCTCTGACCTTGTCCCCACAAAAGGGTTTTTATCCCAGAATCTATCTCCTCTCTTCCCCTTCCCTAACATTACCTTGTAGATTTTAATTCAGGCTCCATTGGCAGAGTGGGTGTTGATGGCTCAGAAATTAGATAGAAGTCGGGAAGAAACTCCAAGTTCAGCAGGGAGGGAAGTTGCAAAGCATGGGGGAATTGGGGAGTCTGCTGCTGCTTTGGACTTATTTCACTCGTGGGGAGCAGTTGGTTTCCCCCATTATGTGCCCTTGGTCAGGTTTCTGGAGATTTTGGCCTCAGTTTTTCCAATAGTTTCTCCAGAGAACTCACCAACCATTGTGAATTCAACTTGATTCTCCACTTCCCTGCTACTCTTGGCAAGATGTGACTGAAATGCAAAATCACCAACAAGGAAGTGAGGAAGTGGGGTTTGCTTTAATTTCTGTCCTTTTTTGGTGGGGGGGGCTTGAAACTACCTCCCAATGCATGTGATCCCCCCATGAACTGAAGAAGATTTTGGTGTATGTGTGTGTGGAGGGGTCTCACGTTCCTTTTTTGAAGCATTCATTTCAACAAACACATCCCAGAGCAGCTCAGTGCTACCTGCAGCTATTGCCCCGTGGTCTGCTTGGCCTCAAAGCTCCTGTGGTCTCCTAGAACATTGTGCCCATTTGAGGCAAAGAAGACCCGTGTGCTAGGAGAAAGGAGAAAAGACCGGGGTCACTCAATGATTGGGAGCACACAGTGAGGCTACCTAAACTCTTATCTGCTTTATTCTGCATCTCATTTAAACATGTGATCCACCCTGTATGATACATTATGAGAGGGGAAACTAAAGCTCTGAGGGATAAGGTAGGCTCACTAATAATAAGTGGTAATGCTCAGATTAAGCCACCTGGCTCTAAAACTTCTTCCTCTAAGTGTCCTTATGCCTCTTCTACAGTCAAGATACAGCTGCCACTTTCTGCAATTGTAAGCCACATAGAACGACAAAGACCTCTCTCTGCTATCGCCATGATTCTCACCCAATTTTCCCAATTCACATAAAGAGCACCCACTATATGCTTGTATGGCCCCAGGGGCAGAACAGAAGTAATCTTTTCAGAAGTTGATAACTAGCAACTTTCCTGAGACGGAGGACCCTGGCCCTTATCCCTTTTCTCTTTGACAATGGGAATGGGGAACAGAGAGTTATAGGGGTGCGGTTGAGAGCCTTAGCGATCCAGGGCTAACTGAAGTTCCTGTTCTCTGCTTGGCTTACAACTCTTGGGGGTGGGGGGAGGCAGTCTTCTCTGGCTTTCCACCTTGAGTCCAAGCTCTGTCTCTGGACTTCAGCCCCTTTCCTCAAAGCTAGGGTCCCAGGGGAGGCTCTAAGAGCCTGGACTCCAGCCCCTCACCACGTGCAGAGAGGCCCAGCAGCAACCAGCTGTTGGGGGACAGATGTTGGGAGGGGGTGGAGAGATCTGGGAAAGAAGGAGCCTCAGGCCAGGACCTCCAGTCAGCTTAAGCTGCTGTTTAACCTTTTAATTGCTGGTTCTACAACCCTTTTCTTTTTAAGGGTTTTGATAGAAAGGACAGGAGGGGAGGGAAGAAGGGCTTCACTTCCAGTTCTCCCTGTTTACCTCGAGAAATCTATGGCTTTCTGTCTTGAACGTCTAAAACCCAAAATAAGTGATCTCCAGTTTCTTTCCGTCTTAAATGTAGGAGGCCCCACCCTGAGTTTCGTTTCCCCACGTAGAAACGAGCAATTTAGTAGGTGGGGGGAGGAATTCCAAAGTGCTCGTTTTTTTTAGAGGTTCGTTCACCCAACAAGTATTACAAGCATCTTCTATGTGTCCAGGGGAAGTAGGTCTAGAAAATTGGAAAATGAGCCTGACCTGGTCAAGGGTGCAGCTCCGCCTACAAAACAGGCTAACCGAATTGAATTTCTGCTTTCCACTGTGCGGAGAGGGCTTGTTGGTATTCCTTTAAAGGTTGCTAGGATTTGCAACCTCTGTCCGGCACCTCTCCATCCTCAAAGCTCATCCGGCCCTTTCCGTCTCTGCGCTGGGACCCTGGTGGGGACGCACAAGAAATCCAGATCTCACAGCGTGAGGGTGTCAGTAGAATCATCCCCCCAAACCCTTAGGCAATCCCTCCACAGCTCCCAAGCATCCCTTTCTTGAAGTTTCGTTGTCTCTGCCGACGACGCTGATTTTCGCTGCTTCCGGAATAGAATAGAACGGCCAGTCCGGGCAGAAATTTGTAGGTTTGTCAGACTTGGATCGTAGCTTCCCGTCGCTCTTTCTTGAGGAGACTTTGTATCTCGGGACATAATGCATCTAAACACTGCCACCGTTTCTCCATGGATCTAATTGAAGGAGAATGGTTTGGTTGATTGTGCCAATTTGTGGCGCTTCAGTTTAAGGCGAAGACAGCATTTGAGGTGATGTGCAGAGGGTGTGAATGTTGCTGGCGAGTGGGTTACTGGGGGCACTTACCCCGGAGCTAGGGGATGGGTGTACTATGACCTATCTCTGTAGGCACCAAAGTCGGGTGATTCCCGGGAGACTGGGACCAAGGATCCCATGGAGTCAAATGTGGGGATAGCGTGTGCTGGGTGCAGAGGACCATAGCCAAAGGCTGCTGCTCAGATTGCCAGTCCTTCCCTACTCTGCCTTTCCTTGATCTCCGAGAATGGCACTTCTCAGAATTTAATTCAGGAGTGGGCCAGCATTAGACCAAGGCCAATACTGTCCCCCTCTGGGATGCCAGGTGTCCTCATTTCCATTCCTGCTGCTCCTAAGTCCTTCAGCACCTCGAGGGGACCTCAGCTCCCACCAGGAACTCTGTGTTGTATGGAATAAGTCAACTGCGGTTTTTGAATCTCTGACTCCAGGTGTGATAAATAAGTTTTGGAGTCTGTACTTCACTGGTTCCAGCAAAGATGATGGGATGCACTGAGCTGGGAGGGGGAAGCTTAACAGGAAGCAAAAGCTCTGGGAAAGGCTGGTTGTTCCATCATCCCAAAGTACAAACAATAAAGCCTGCCTCCCATGGGTGGCCAGAAAGTGGTTTCCTTGGGGCTACCACCAGCAGGACTGGGGGTGGGATATTGGCAAAGTCTTCATTTTCTGAGGGATTAGGAATAGAGACCACAAATTGTTCTAGACTCCCCCCCAGTGAAGCTATGATTTCTGAGGTCACGAAAAGCATCTACTTGGGTGGGGTAGGTGTTTGATTAGGCAAAGGGCTGAAGCTCAGCCTGAGCAAACCTAGAGGCGTGGGCAGGGTCCCTGGATTCCCTTTGTACCAGATATTAATGTTGTGGAGTTTGTGAGAGAGTCCGAGGTGATGAATACGCTGCATTCCAGCATTTCCAACAGCCAATAACTTGAACTTGCCAAAACAGGCAATACCATGGTGTGACTAGAGGGAATTGTGCCAGGCTGTTTATCACACACAGTAGTGTGAGTGTGCTTTCCAGAGGAAAGGTGCTGGCCTTGGAGACAGAAACACAAATCCTTTGGGTATACTTACTTAGCCCATCTCCAAGAATGCCAAGGACAAAAGGGGCAAGCCAAAGATCCAAACACTTAAAGAACAGTGTGATCGGTGCTGGTAGTGTGAGCAATGGTGGTAGACTCTGGGGGGAAGGCATGGCCAGGGAAGGAATAACCTGCAAAGGCCTGGGGCTGGGAAAATGTTGGGGGTGGAGAGAACAACAAAGGACTGAAAATGAGCTTCAACTGTGGCTTGTTCAGGGTGGGAGATACTGAAGATTAGGAAAGAGGTGGCCTGGAGGAGGATGTGGTCTGTTGGGTTTTGTAAATCCGAAGCATCTTGGACTAGACTCCAAGGATAGCATGGAGCCACCAGAGACTATAAGCAGGTAAGGGGACAGGATTCTGTGTTCATGCTAAAATGTTAGCTGCAGACTGCAGTGTGGATGATACATTGACACCAATCCTGGAAAGTAGGAGCCGAGTGCAGATGGGGCAGAGAGACGAGCCTGATGGGGACCAGGCCAGGAAAGACAGCGGTGGGGACAGGTGAGAATGTAAAGGTCTGATATCCATGCTGGAGGGCTGGCTGATTGGTGGTCCTGCTTCCTGGATAAGAGTGTGCACTGGAGGAGACAGGCTTAAGCAGGTCAGTTAGCACTTTAAGGGACTCCCAGCCTGGGATCCAGGCTGTAGCAGCCTAAAAGCCCCCTTGCAAATAGCAGAGAAAGAAGGGGAAGGGACAAACAGACATGCAGAATGAAAAGAAGACATAAGGGACAAGGGAACATTTGATCTAGACTTTTTTCCCAATTAGTATTAGGATGTCATGGGCTCCAGAGTTCAGGACTGCTTGGGTTGACTGCAAGGCACTAAACTAATAGTAGCAGTCATTGCTATGGTCATCTTCATAGCTCAGATCAAGGAAAATAAGAAGTAAAAGCAATTCAATGATCTGTGGGTTCACAAAGTCAGTGAGTGCATGCAGGTGTATCCTGAGGAAAGCTTCCTCTTTGGAGTCAGGCCTGCTGGGGTCCCTGTCCTTGTGAGATGTGTGATATAATGATGGAACTCAGCCTGTCCTAGGTCCTAGATTCCTGATCTCCTCCTCGGCAAAATGAGAATGGAGACTAAACTCTGTGAAGCATTAGAATCTTGCAAGGCAGGCAATGCTCAAAACTTTCCCTGTTTTGTACTGTAGTGTTTTCCTAACACTCATGGAATATCATAATGAACAAATACACAAATGTTAAGTGATTGTTGTAGAATATTTGAAAGATTCAGTAAAGCAAGAAGAAAATAAAAATCTCGCTCTCAATCACCTTCTTGATGGGACTTGGATACACGGGAGTAAAGGATTCAAGTGTAGGGTAATTGCCATGTGAACCCAGGGCAGTGAGTGCCCTGAGCGATAGAATGGGAGACTTTCTGAACTTTGTCCCCCTTTGTCCTGTAGCCGATTTGGAACCAAGTGCGCCCGATGCGGCAGACAAATCTATGCCAGTGACTGGGTGCGGCGGGCGCGTGGCAACGCCTACCACCTAGCCTGCTTCGCCTGCTTCTCCTGCAAGCGCCAGTTGTCCACCGGGGAGGAATTCGGCCTGGTTGAGGAGAAGGTGCTTTGCCGCATCCATTACGACACCATGATCGAGAACCTCAAGAGGGCCGCGGAGAATGGTACCCAACCCGTCCTACCCAGCACTTAGTCCCAGACTTTTCCCACCATCCCTAGCACCTAGATATGGTCCGCACAGTTGTACCCGCTGAGAGGTCCTTGAAATATCTGAAAGTGGATTGGGGGGCGGGCGCGGGGAGGTTACACGTGGAGCATGCGCTCTGGCTCCATCATTTGTGCGGTCTCTACTGGTCCTTGCACGTAGCAGCCTACAAGCTCATTGGCCTGTGGAGCACCCAACCCCACCTGCCAGCTATCTGGGCAGTCCTTTCCACTTCCTTATGGTCACAGGAAGCCAGAGGCTAAGGGTGGCTCATCCTGGATCAGGGGTTCTGAATATAAAGGTTTCAAAGGGACTTGTGGAGACAGGGCTCCACAATACAATGCTAACAGCTGAGGTTTACCTTTTTCTCTAAGGGATTCTTCCTGCCCTACATCTGTGCAAGATATCTAGATGATGGTCTAGAATGTTCCTTGAATCTCCTCTGGCTCTGACATTATGACCTTTCCAAGACAGATATCTCATGATCAGGGTGAAAATCTTCCAGCATGCCAGGGGGGTTGGGGTGATGTATAAGGGGAGGTGGGGGACCCTAGTGGATCTGTGGACAGAGGCAGCATAGTTCTGCTCTCAATGTGGCTGGCTGTGTAAGTCCTTACAACACTTTTAGGAGCTTTGTGCTATCCGTAGCTAGGAAAGAGGCAGAGGTTATTTGCAGCATGTGCCTTACCAAAGGTTACGTCTAGGAAGTCTGCTAGGGCCCTAAAGCCCAATTTTTTTAATTATCATAACATAACACACTACACTATGATACTTCATCCCTATGCTCCCGAACCCCCTTCAACAAACAGCCAGGAGACTCCTGAGATGTGCTTGTCTCTGTGAGTTTCATTTTTCCCATCTAAAAAAATAGGTACAGTAGCCCTTAAGCTGACTGATTTTCTTGGGATATTAATATTGCACAGCTCCTCTCAAGGAGCATGGACCTCCCTACCTCAATGTCTGGGTACCAACAGTGTGTTACTGGCCATGGCCTCACCCAAGGTCATCACTTTCTCCTGCTAGGATCAGTAGCTAAATGGGGAGCAACTGAACTTGGGGCACATTGAAGTAGGCAATGGAGCTGGGTTGGGAACTCGGGAGTCAGAGCTTCCTCTACACCATGGTTAATCAGTAAACCACAGGCTCCTTTCACTCCTGGACCACCCAGGGCCACCCTTAGTCATGGTCTTGCTGATGACATCCTATGCGGTACAGCTTGAACACTTGGGGCTTCTGGTCACTGACCATCAGCATTAGCCATTGCTTTTAAACAAAACAACACACACATTCATTATAGAAAAATGAGGAGACATGGTTAAGAAAACTTCGAGACGTCATCACTCCCTGTTTACATTCCCAGTTTTTTCTTTGTACATATAGTTTTTCCCTTCTGCATAGTTCTTTCCCCCATTAAAATGTTACAACAAGCTGTGAGCAGAGGTTATCCCTGAGTGGCAGAGTCACTGGTAACTTTCCCCTTCTTAGTGCTTGCCAGAGTTTTGGGCTTTTGATAAGAACAGTGTATTATTTTTGTATTCAGAAAAATGAAGTATTAAAATGGGAATTTATCTGCTGGTTTACAATCATAGCTGCAAAAGTTCTATAAAACAGACAGTACCCAAGATATATTCTAGTTAGTAAACCATACTTTGGAGAAGGTAAAACGTAATTCTTTTAAATACTTCAAAAGTTTCTGGGTGTGGTGGTACACACTCCCAGCACTCAGGAGGCGGAGGCAGGTGGATCTACATGACTTAGAGACCAGCCTGGTCTACGGAGAGAGTTCCAGTGCAGCCAGGGCTACACAGAGAAACTCTGTCTCCAAACACCAATAAGAATAATAAATAAATGAAATAAAGAAAGAAAAGAAAAGAAAAAGGCACTGAAATACCGAAAGTAAAAAGTCACCACAGTGATACTCTTGGAGGTAGGTCACTGGAACTACTGGAACCTTCCCACCTCTTCCCTTCCCATTGTTTCTGTGAAATTGGGATTAGAGCTTCTGCAACCGCATGCTTTTGTTTTTATCTCCACCTTGGTTTCCCTCCAGCTCACCTAGGAGGGACGTTAGGGTCAGACAGGCTCCAGATCTGAGATAGAGAATCTGGGGTTTCCACCCAGGAGCTTTCTTCTTTCTGAGCCTTAGTTTCCTCTCTTTTAAAAAAAAAAAAGGCGATAGTATTGAGAAGAGAAGAGCTTTAGGCTCGGGGACTAAGACCTTGGGATCTCAGCTCCCAGCCACCTCGCTCCTGACCCTTCCAGGGACAAGCTCCCCCCCACCCGGTCCTTTCCAGGCTGCCACTAGAAGAGATGGGGACGCGTGGTCAGCCGCTTCTGTCGCCCCCCAGGGAACGGTCTCACGTTGGAGGGGGCAGTGCCCTCGGAACAGGACAGTCAGCCCAAGCCGGCCAAGCGAGCGCGGACGTCTTTCACCGCAGAGCAACTGCAGGTACGCAACCCCGACCCTTCCGCTAGCCCGGAGTGGGCGGGGCCTCGGAGTGGGCGTGGCTGTGTGGGACTGGTGACTCCACCGCCTCGAGCGGGGACCCGCGGGAGGCCGCGCGGGCTCAACTGCCTGGGGCGTGGCCTCGGGCCCCGAGCCTCTGATTGGGCGGAGGTCTCAGGGCCCTCGGTGCTCCGCAGGTTATGCAGGCTCAGTTCGCGCAGGACAACAACCCCGACGCGCAGACGCTGCAGAAGCTGGCGGACATGACGGGCCTTAGCCGCAGGGTCATCCAGGTGGGGCTCCAGGGTCTCGGCCTTCAGGTCTGGGGCGGGCCTCGGGGCGAGCGCTGGAGCTCGTAGCGGAGGGTCGCGGGTGCACGTGGCCGACCCTCTCCAGTGTGGCCTAGGTCCCCTGGCGGCACGGCTGACCTTTTTTCGCGATTGCTGAGACTGCGGAGGCTGTCGTTCCAGGTGTGGTTTCAGAACTGTCGAGCGCGTCATAAAAAACATACACCGCAGCACCCGGTGCCGCCCTCAGGGGCGCCCCCATCCCGCCTCCCCTCCGCCCTGTCCGACGACATCCACTACTCTCCGTTCAGCAGCCCCGAGCGGGCGCGAATGGTCACCCTGCACGGCTACATCGAGAGTAAGTGATAGCGATTCTGGGGCCGCCAGGCCTGTGGGGAAGGGGACGCTGAGAGGTGCTCCTCGGTTTGTAGGCGGGGTGGGGGGATCTGAAGAAGACTAGTGGATGAAGATGTGGGGGGGTCAATTTCCCGCCCTTCCTTAGTGGGTCCGGCCCCTGGTAGAGGGAACAAATAGTAAAACTTCAAGCAGCCACTGTGTATGTGCGTGGGATGGGGCAGGAACCTGCATTCTGACGAGCAAGACAACCTATAGGAAAGACGCCAGGTGGGAGTGTGTGGGGATGCAGGGGCCAGAGGAGCATTGCCTTTAAGCAAGCTGAGCTCCGAAGAATGGGCTAGACTTACTGAAGAACATACAATGGGGAACTCAAAGTGGGCAAACCCTGGCTCAAAGGGCATCCTAGCATGGGCGCATTTAGGGAGCAGAGGCCAAGATGGCATGACCACCCAGGGCTGTGAGGCCTTTGGACAAGTCGCAGACTCTCCAACCCTTCCGTTTCCTCATCTGTGAACTAGAATAGCGATAATGCCTGTCAAGGATTTTGAGAATTGAGTGACATGGGCATCCAACAAATGTGTACTCTGAGTACCTCCTGTGTTCTTAGCACGGAGATAGAAGAGTCAGTAAATAGGTCAGAATTGCACTGCTCCTGGGACTCACATTCCAGTGACAGGGACAAATATCTCCATCTCAGTCTGTCCCTCTCTTCCTCCTCCCTCCTTCCTGGAATCCATATGGGCAGGATGACAAGTGGTCCCAATAGAGACAGTAAGGGTAGGATGTGGGTGGGCTGTGAGCCCTAGAGGGTGGGTGGGTCATGGCGAAACCATCTTGAAGCTGGAACCTGAATGAGTGAAGGTATGGCCTGAATTTCTGAGAGCCAAGTAGTCACTGAGAGCCAAGTGAATCGGCTAGTGAGCGGGTGCTTATTACAGAGTCTCTTTCCCTTTGGGGTTGTTTCCTCAAGCTGGGTATGACCAAAAAAAAGTCATACACACGCATACTCTCAAGCAATCATCTGTGAACTCCAACTAAAGGGAAAGACGGGACCAAACTCTTGCTTAGAGAGCACCTGCCTTGTGCCCGAGGTGATGCCTTCCAAGGCTCTGAACATCATTGGTCATTATTCCATTACACAGACTAGGAAACCAAGGGGCCACTGTTAAGTTCCAGTGACTCTAATGACTGAGTGTGGACTGTGGCGTTGTAACTGCCTGGGATCAAGCTTCGAAGCTTCCTAGCTTGGGGACACTGGGCAAATTTCTTAGCTTCTTGGATTGCTAGCCAGTTTCCTCATTTGTTAAAACAGGGACAGTGAGAGTAGCCCCCCTCTAAGCAGTACTGTGAGCAGCACTAAGATAACTGACTTAAAGCCCCATTTAGCACATACAGGCTAAGCATCAGCTGCTTTGGGATGCAAGGGGCAGAGCCCTGTATGCTGTGCCAGGCTGCCAGCTGGCACTGTCTCTAGACAGTTCAATTTCTGAACCTTCTCACCAGGAGGGACACTTTCTCCCTTTTGCTTCTAAACAATGACTTAATGTCCAGCCTGAATAACACCTATTAAACACTTGCTGAAGGTGCCAAAGACTAGGGACTCTCTTGGCAGCCAGCTAACACTTGGTGTAGAGTGGTAATGGGTCTAGTTGACTTCTGTCGGGAGTGGATCAGGACTCTGTTCATGTATTCTGCTGATCAAGCCTAGATTTGTCTTTGATTCTAGAGAAGGGGCTGTTATCCTTTCTCCTCCCCTGGAGTCAGGACATGCGCACCTCTGCTGCGTGACTAAAGGACATCCTAGCCGTTTGCTTTGCCATGAACTGAAGACAAGAAGTCTTGGGTTTTCTAAAATATTAAAGCTGTGAACTTAGAGGGTTTAGAAGTGGACCCAAGCAGGGGTGGGCGGGTGCCCTTTTATTTACAGTCAACTAAATTCAGTGCTTAGAATCTAATTTAAATAATTTTTTTTTAAAAAAAACCTTTGGAACCAGATTCCAGAAAATGTGCAGACACAGTCATTTGAGTAATTTGAAGCTGTTCAGAAATGTCTTGTAAGAATTAAATAGGATTGTCTTACCCTGCAGAGGAGAGAATGGTGTCTCAGACACAGCAACTTGGCCCAACTGACTTATCACTTGTGTCTGTTTAGGCTTCATTGTGAGCAGGCAGGGCAGTCTGGAGAAGAGACAGGCAAATGAATGCTTAGCTATAGTGGTAAGCAGGCTGAAATGCGTGAGAGATTTGGAACAGAACCAATAATAAATTTTTCTCAACAGTTTTAGATGTTGGAATAGGGTACGGAAGTTCATTCAACAAACATTTAAAGAGTACCTCACAGGCATTGGAGAGATCACTCAGCAGTTAACGGTATTGGCTGCTCTTTAGGAGGATAAGGGTACCAGCTGGAGAGATGGCTCAGAATTTGAGATCACTGGCTGATCTTCCAGAAGACCCTAATTCAGTTTTCCAGCACCCACATGGCAACTCACAACTGTCTGTAACTCCAAGATCTGACACCCTCACACAGACATACTTACAGGCAAAACACCAATGCTGATAAGATAAAAATAAATAATTTTTTTAAAAAAGAGGATAAGGGTTTGATTTCCAAAACTCACACAGCAGCTCAGTACTGTCTGTAACTCCAGTTCCTCCATGGGCACAAGCACATGCAAGTAGTGCACAGACATACATGCAGGCCAGGCACCCATATGCATAAACTGAAATAAGAAAAGAATGCCTTGTATATATTCTATGCCTCATCCTAGGTACCTGAAAGCCAGTAAGATCAGGTGTGCATGGGGGAATGTCATAGAGCCTGCATTCTAATTGATGAAGAGACAATATTAAAAAACAATGAAATTATATGTAAGTTGGGTGATTAGGGCTAGTCAAGAAAAAAATGAAGTGCAGTCAAGAAAAATGAAGAACGGGCCTGTTTTGGGGGCTGCAGTTATAAGCAGAGCAGTGAGGACAGGATCTCCTAGGAGGCAGTTCATAAACTGCCCTTGTTGATGCTCTGGAAATCAGAATGTGTGGGTGAGGATCTGAATCGATGGGTACATCCTTCTTTGCAGGAGGACCTCTGTACATTCATATAGGAATGTTGACTTACCAGTGAGCTGGGCTGTAGCACAGGATAGAGTCCTACACATACATAGAATTGCAGCTGACTCATTTGGGATTGTTCCCAAGCCACCCAGGTGGCAAGCCACAGAGCTAGAGCTCTGCGTTAATGATCAGGCTTCAGCTTTCTGAGCACACAACAGGTGGGGATCCTGTGTGGTGCCTGGGGAATGGGCTCCAAGGCATCCTCTCGTCCACAGGTCAGGTACAGTGCGGGCAGGTGCACTGCCGACTGCCTTACACCGCGCCCCCTGTCCACCTCAAAGCCGATATGGATGGGCCGCTCTCCAACCGGGGTGAGAAGGTAAATGGAGCCTGGCTGTTTCTGGTGGGTCAGAGCCTTCCTGCTGGGAATGGGTTTCTGGCAGTATTCCCTGTCACTGCATGGGTACCATGCCATGCTGTGGCAGATCACTCAGGCCCCCAGTGTGCCCCCAAGGCAGTCATCAGAGCAGCTTCTTGTGTGTTTCATGTGCTTGACTTCTCTGAAGTCATCCTTGTAGCCCTGTCCCACCCACTGGTAGCAAAACCATCTTATTTACCTCCTCTGAATTTACTCATGCTTGGAGGTTCTGGAGCGGGTTTCTGTCCTACACCGTTCCACTTCCCATGTTTTTTCTATTCATTTCTGCTTATTGGCAGTACCTAATTGTCTAGGGCTGGTGGGTCCCAGGAAGAGAAGCCCACATGTGACCCAGGGTCCTCTGGCAGGGCCTTCTCTGTGGTAGTGAGGCTTTGGTCACTCCAGGATTAATACTGAATTTAGTAAAGGGTGCACAGATGTCACTCAGTCTCATAGCTTGGTTTAATCTTGTCCACATGACAGGTGAAAGTAGCTAGGTCTACTTTAGATGTAACCAGCAGTGGGTAGGAACGTTGTCTCTAATAGTCCTCAAGGCCATTATCCCCAAGCAGCTCCTTATTTCAGACACGGAGAGCCAGAGGCTCAGACAGTATTTCAGGCACAGAGCTTGAGTGAAGGGAAAGTGGTGAAAAACAAAGCCCTAAGGATGCTAGGTGGGGGCCTTGAACTTAACCAGGCATCTGGGTGATGGTGGTCCTCAGTGGAACTGGGTAGGGTGATCATGTGGGAAGCAGGAAGCTCTTGGTGTGCCTGGGAATCCCAGAGGCAGCTTGGGAAGGTGCTGATCCTCAAGCCAGGGGTAATGAGGAGCGCTGGAAGCCAGCATGAGTGATGCCTGGCTCTTGTAATTTTGATGGGCTGCCCGGGAAAGAGAACACTCCTGAGGAAAGGTCTTCCTCACTGCTTTCTGAAACCTGCTGTGCACAGGGCTTCCTAGGAGGTGGGCGCCATGGGGCAGGGGCTGGAGGGTGGGGGTCCAGATGGCCCAGCAGGACGGTATAGTAACGTTGCATGAGACTCTAGTGAGCAAGCTCCAGGAAGATGAGAGCTGAGTTAGCACTTTATGCACACTGGCTGACACCTCCCAGCTGCCTTTGGTGTGGGCATGGCCTTCTCTTTTTCTTTCTTTTTGGCATTTTGTTTTTGTTTTTTTTTTGAGACAGGGTTTCTTTGTGTAGCCTTGGTTTTTCTGGCACTCCCTCCATAGACCAGGCTGGCCTTGAATTAATTCACAGAGACCCACTTGACTCTGCCTCCTGAGTGCTGAGTTGAAGTTGGACTCAACACTGGGACTGCACAGGGAGAGCACATTACCTCTGCCCTCAAGGGCTCTGTGGTATAGATAGGTTTTGGGCAGTTACATTGTAGGGTGATGGAGCAGACAGAATGGGGGACAAACGTGACCGCAGAAGATTCAGAAGAGGGAGTGACAAGCTCAAGGGGAGAGGCAGGGAAGAGAAGGGCATCCATGTCAAAACAACAGCTGGTACAAGGGCATGGAGAAGACGGAGCTAGAAGGACCTCTGATGCTCCATGTGGTTGAGGCCCAGGGAGGTAGGGGAACTGGTAGAGGCCCAGTCCCTGGAGTGAAGGGTTTCAGTCAGGAGCTGCAGCAGTGCACAGGGTTGAGCTCAGAGGAAAGCCTTTGATTCTCATATGCTGAGCTGAGCTGTGGTTGTGTCCGGTTCAGTTTGAAAGATGAGCCAGGCTGGGTGATGGCAGCTTTGGCTCTAGGTTCTTGGCCTCTGGGTTTGTTTGTTGAGCCAGAATCCATCGCTCTGGGCTGTGTCCCCAGTTTTGTAGCCAGAAGCTCTGTGGTACAGTGTGTGTCCTTCCTTCATGACCTATTACCCTCTTGCTGTCAGGCCTGCTTGCCAGCTCCTAAGCACCTCTGCTAGCCACATCTGCTCATGCATGTGTGTGAAGTCTGTCGGCTACACATGTAGGGTGGGACAGACATGACAATTTTAGCTTTCTCCAAAGTCCTTCTGGGAAACCTCTGAGGATACCAGAGTCCTCTTGGTGCTGGTCCACTTGTTCACACTAGTGCTGGCAGCCAGGCAGTGGTGGCACATGCCTTTAATTCCAGCACTTGGGAGGCAGAGGCAGGTGGATCTATGTGAGTTCAAGACCAACCTGGTCTGCAGAGAGAGTTCCAGGATAGCCAGGGCTGCAAAGAGAAACCTTGTCTTGAAAAATAAAAGCCAAAAAAGAAAGAAAAAGAAAGAAGGACTAATGCTGGCCTGGCCAGCCCTGATCACTGGAGCATGGTGGAGCTTCCTTTGTCCACGACAACATCATTTGGCCCCACATACCTGTTAAGTTCCGAGAACTACATTTCTTCCTGGTCATATACCCTGATCCCATAGCTCTAGCCTGTAGAAGGGTCTTAGAAGTCAGGCTTGGTTGGCCTCCATCAGGTGGAAGGAATGCAACCTGCAGAGAAAGGTCTGACCAGAGTTATTTCCTAATAGGAGCTCAAAACCAGGGGTCTGAAGTTCAGGCCCAGAGGGAAGCTGTGTCCAGGGCTGGGTAAAGCATAGAGTATGAACTTCTGAAGTCAGGTGACCCAGAGTCCCAGATCGGCCACCTCCTCCCCAGAAGACCTTCAAGTACAATTAGCTTCTTGCAACTTGAGTTTCTGCCTCTGCTAAATGGGGCTCTAATCGTTTCTGCCATCCTACAATGCCGCAGAAACGGGAGGCAGTGTGTGCGAAGAGCCCACACAAGTGCCTGGTGCACAGAAGGTACTCAGCAGCTCTTGCTTATAACATCTTCTCAGTGCTCCCCTACATACGGGAGATATGGATGCCTGAAACTGTGACTAGTACTGAACCTCCACATATATACCCATGGTAAGGCTCAATTCATAATTGGGCAAGTCAGAGATTAATAAAATGGCAAATAATAGAACAGTCACAATGTGCTGTGTAACTGCTCTGCTTTGTTCCTGGGGTCCAGAGAAGAGCTCTCTGCTGCTGCTCTTGCTCAAGAGACTTTGCCATCCTGATTTACACATGAGGAAACGGGCTAGGAGAAGAGAAGTGAGGTGCCCAAGGTCTCACAGGAAGTTAAACTGAGGGCTGGGGTTTAAGCTCAGGTCTAAGCTCTGGAGCCCCACCATTGTTCTCCAGGCCTGAGGTCCCCTGGGCTGCCTGGTGGGAAACGCACCAGCTCAGCCACTTGTGTTGCCCTTCTCTTGCAGGTCATCCTTTTTCAGTATTAACGCTACCGGCACTTGCGCATCTGTCCATGGGCACCGCACAGCTGCCCCTCAGCCGCTGAGATTCAGCATTCAGCTGTGGCCAGGGATCCACCACCTCTGCATACACTCTCACCCACTGTCATCCTGCCCTCTGCCAGTGGTCACCCCAAACCAGGCCTGGTCTTTCCCTCCCCTGCCAAGAACCAGAACCCACCAGGAGCAGCAGAGACCCTCTTTGAGAAGGCAGATTCCCTGAAATGTGGCATCAGCATGAAAACAAGCAGCCTGTCCTTCCTCATCAAACAGGAATCATCGTTAACGTCAGCTGATCACAGCAGCAATGGCAAACTGAATCGCGAGTCACCAACAGCCTCCTACTTCACAGGTTTTCTCCCCCCCCACATTGGCCTTTATTTACTACTTTCTTAGAACCATCTCTGAATTCTGAATAGCCAACAACCCCCAACATTATATACTCTGTTGCTTTTGTCTGGAAAACTCTACAGTGTTTGTGGGATGTCCCCAAAGGAAAGCTATGTTCTAATTTTATCATTTCCATCTGTCTGGTTATGTCAAGTTAACTCAGAAAAAGAAGAGATCCTGACCAACCCTGAGAGGCCCAATAGGGCAGAGATGGAGGCCTGCCCAGATGAAGAGGCAGAGGGGCAGGCAGGGGTGGGTGCCAGAGAACACCCCCCACTGGCTTGGAGGAGAGGGACTGGGTACACTGGACTTGGTGGGGCGCTGACTGTTTCATGGAGAGAAAAGAGCAGACTTGGGGAGGGGCTCTCCCCTACCAGCTACCCAGCAGGAGTCAAGGCAAGGATGTGTATCATCTGCATAATGACACTGCTGAATGTTTGGGTGGGCGGCTGGCATCAGGGACCCTTGTTGATCACTTTTCAGTCCTGAGAGGAGGGCCTGAGCCAGTCTTCTCTGGGGGCGGGGTGGGACCATTCATACAGTCCAAGAAGGAACAGAACCCAGTGAAATGGTGGTCCAAATATTAGTTCTGATTCATGCTGGAGTGAAGAGAGGTGCCCATGGCCTCAGTGAGTAGCCAAGCCCAGGATTTCAGCCGGCACCTCTGCAATTTCCCCACCAACTCTGGGCAGAGCCAGCTCCACCCACTCCTGAGAGCAGAGGCCAATTCCAAATAAAGGTCTCGGGGTACACAGGGCCCCTTATGTTTTCAGGGGGTGCCCATTTGTCCCACACTTACCATGTAATTACAGAACCACTTGGTGGCCTGATGCACTTCTCACTAGAGGCTCGCATGTTTTTGCCAAAGTCCTCCTCCTTGCTTTGAGACTCCAGGACAGGGAAGGCAAGTTTCTAGAATGAATGCAGTTGCTGTCCTTACTTCACCCATGACAGACATTGCTAATCTATCACAGCACTCTATCTCATGGAGTCTGGATAAGGTTTCAGAATCCCCATGCTTGAAATTAGCACTTGATGAGAAGCACTGTGCTATTTGCTGTGGGACCTGGAGGAGGGTTAGGCATGGGTGCTGCCCCGGAATGGAACTTTCATCATTTCCCTTCCAAAATTGTCAGCTGACTGAGGACAAAGAGAAAGCATCTCCCAGAATGCTGTGAGCGTGGTTCAGTTCGGAACTCCGGCAGTAGCCTGTGCCAGGCACTGACTCAAGCAGGAGGAACCTGGCCTGATCTGGCTTTGGGGAACCCAGATCTTTCCTCTGATTTTGCTCCTAATGATCAAAACCCCAATTGCAACCATGTGGGAAGTGGCCAGCTGAACCCAGGTCATTCGTACCCACTCTGCCTTGAGCCTTCCCCCAGGGTCTAATTTTTGTGTGGATCACATGGCAGTAGCATGATGCAGTTCAAATGTCTCCACTACCCTGTTCAGAACAGCCTGGGAATGTACAGGACATCAAGGCTATTTATTTAAATACACACAAAAAAGGGGGGAACACACAAACGGAAAAAATAGTAAGCACTTTTTTTGTAAAACCAATGTCTGTTTTGTTACATACGTTTCATGTCGTGCTTTGTAAATGTCTTATTTGTGTAATAAATAAAGTTAATGCAAGTAGAAGTGCTGGCACTTAAATCCAGAATATGATGGGATTCCATTTCTTTCTTGCTCTTCGGTTAAGGACTAAGGTCTGAGCTGCCGGATGGTGCCATAGCCCAGGCAGTGGACTGTGCTGAGTCATGGTGATGGGTTTCTTCTTTAACATTGTGTCATCCCATGTATTGACTGCTTTGTGGGAAGCCAGGCTGGTTGTTGACCTCTGTTCTGCTCTCTGAATACCAACTGTCTGCTGTGTTCTGTGCTGCTCTGCCTCAGAGAAACCTCAGTCTGACCAGTGCTGTCCACAGACATTCCTCTCATATGCTGGGGAACTGAGAGGAGGCATTTGAGCTGGATCCAATCCAGTAAGATACACAGAATAGGTGAAACGGGAAAGTGTTGGGGAGGGCACGGAAGAAGAGACACACAGGGATCCTCTGGGGAAGAATCCAATATGATGGCTCCAGCTTGAGCACAAGACTGACTCATGATGGCTTTGTCAGGTTCTAGGGCTACCACATATGCTGGATGGTGGTCTGGTGGTTGTCGGATTCATTCCTCTGGAAAATCTTGTTCAAGTCAAAGCCCCAGGCATAGAGACTCAAGCTGCCTATAGGGTATGGATGCTTTCCTTACCTCCGGGAGCCCTTGTGAGACAGGGTCTCTTGCTGAATGTGGAGCTCATTGATTTGGCTAGAGCCGCTGGCCAACAAGCCTCAGGATCCTCCTGCCTCCATGACCCCAACACTGGAATGACAGGCACATGGTACTGTGCCTGGTGTTTTACTTGGGTCCTAGGGACCACAACTAAGGTGCTCGTGACTGTGTGGCAGCTGAACCATCTCCTCATCCCTTTGCCCCAACTCAGCCCTCCTCAACCCTCTACGCCCAACATTATTTCTGCTTCTCCAGTCTGTTTTAAATTCTATTTAGATATGACAGAAAATATACACTTTGTCTGTGTACACGAGTATGTATGTGTTTCTTTGCTAAGTACCTTCTGTTTTGAAGACCCAGCTCGAGAACTACCGATGGAGCCCCACCCTATTAGTTTTCTAGGGGGTAACAAAAGCCTTAGAAGGAAGAGATGACTTCCCCAGGTCTACTGCATGGTGCAGCTAGCTTGAGGGGACTGAAACCTCCCTTGACTGGTGGTGGCTCTCCTCCAGGTCCTCTCTGAATTCCTAGTTTGAGGGTTTGGTTTTTTTTTCCCCTGCAGATCTCAGCAATCTATCCCTAACCTGATCTCTCTTCTGTCTCCACAGGGTAGCTTGGTAAACCAGTGATCATAACCTGGGGTCCGAAGGGGGATCTCCTCCATGGACTAGTCATGCAAAAATAGAGGATGCTTGGGGCCTAGAGGATACTATTCCCTCTTCTGCACAGAGCTAACAAATGTGATCTCTGGGGGTGATGATATGCACAGCGCACAGATTTACTTTTCTATCTTTTTTATATTGGTCCTCACTGTGTAACTTGGGTTGGCTCTTGTGCGTGTGGTCCTGCCTTACTCATCCAAGAGCTACGATACAGTGGCACAGATTGCTATTTCAGGTCAACATTGAACCCCGCCAGGTGACACCTCTCGAACTGTCTCACTGGAGTCACTGTGGTGTTCTGTTGTTTTAAGCATTCTTTTAACTGTTTTATAGATGCTGGAAGCTGAGGCTCAAAGAACCAGAGTTGCATGGTGGGTGGCTGTGACAGAACCGAGATTTGAATCCTGTATAGATGCCAAAGCACCTTGTGGATCCAGTGCCCAGAGGGAAAGGCGGTCCTGGGGGAAGATGCCACTGCTAAGATGAGACCTAGTGAGTCGCCAGCCAGTCACATTTCTCTGAGCCACAGATTCCACATCTGCAGAAGGGAGGTTTTTACCCCCTTAGCTGCTCATTCAGTTAGAAATATGTCAGAAGATGAAGGTTCTTGAACGTTCCATGTATAAAAAGTAATTGGGAATGCAATATCCACATATTCTGACAGGCAAGTCTGGGCTTGGGTCCAGTGCTACCAAGGTGATACTGAAGCAGGTGAAATGGGGTGTCTTCTAAAGCCCTCACCCTCGGGACCATTCAGTGCAGGAAACCTTTATTCTGAAACTCAAGCTAAAGCTAGAACGGAAGCCGTGCGTGGGCAGAGGGAATCTCTGGTGGAGCAGCTGAGGCTGAGGTATTCACAGCTTGGGTTTGTGTGGGCTTCTCTGCCCAGCCCTTGCTGCAGGTCCTGACGATCCACTCATGTTCATCATCATCTGTAGGGAGAGAAGACAGTTAGACCTGTACTCACTAGGACCCTCAGGCCCTGGCCCTGAGAGACCCCCAGGTGAGATCTTGGGGCCTTGGTGCCTTCCAGCACCAACTGTTGACCCAGGTGTTTAGCTCTGAATGGCTGGAGCCGATCTTTGTTTAACTGTTACAGCATCCCTCAGCAATGCTCCTAGGCTGGGAAAATGGACCACTAAGTTAGAGAAGAGTGTGTGGTTTGAGGACGGAGCTGATGAAGACAGCCTGAGAGCATTTGGCCACCCTGAGTTGATTTGATCCTGCCGGGTGGAGTGGCAGCCACACACTCAAACATGCACCTGCTGACAACCATACAAGCAGCAGCCTGCTCACACTGGGCCAGACTTTGGCAGAAGTGCTAGGAGACAGTGGGAGACACGGAGGGACTGCTGGTGTCATCCTTTCAGAGACCGGAGGCATCTGTCGCATGGCCTCCCCACAAATGCATCTTTCCCAACACCATGCAGATGAGCAGGGGCTCATAGGGATCTGGCCACAGTGCCCAGCCAGGAGGTCAGCATGTGAGAGAGCAGGGAGGATCTCAGCCCATGGCTGACGCTTTTCCAAGCTTCACAATCGAGTGAGCACCGATCTTCAGTCCATAAGCAGCGCCCCCCCTTTCTGTATGGGAACCTCTGTGAATTTACCTGATTTTCCTTTTCTCCCTCTTTCTCTTTTAAATACACACCCATTCCCTCCCCCAGCACAACAGGGACCCACTCTAATAGCAGGGCATGCACCCCTAAAAATGCATACAGCTTTGTAAAATATGCCCTCTTGTTTTGTGTGCAAATGTGTTTTTAATTTACAGAAATGGCATTGTGCTGTGAGCCGCATTGTGTGGGACTTCTTTCAATCTGGGTCCGTTTCACTTTCCTGTGGCCAAATGCACAGCTAGTTCTTTGCTTGTTACCACGGCCTCATGTTCCCTAGCTGGCTGCTTTCATGGCTGACTCTGTTCTCCAAGGGTCACCTCCAGCTTCCCGGAACCAGGGACGCCAGGCAGAGTGGGACTTCTGCCTTTGTGGATACATGGGAGAACTTGCCTGGGTTTTGTTTTGAGAGGAGCACCATGGGGCTGCACACATTTCACTCACCTGTACCCCCTACCACCTGCCTGTCCTTCCTGTCCATCCCTGTCCTCAGGATAGCTTCGTCTGGGCCACAGAAATAGAGGCATTTTCTCCCTACCTCTGCTTAACCCACTGCCTCCCATAGGAGAAAGGTACTACCCATTCTCTTCAGGTGACAAACGCTGGAATCTAAGGACCAAGGGGACTCACTGAAAGCTGAAAAGCAGAAGGCTAGTAAAAACCTCCTCCAGCCCTTGCCTAGCGACACTCCCTAGGGTCACCAGGCCCACACTGGGAAGAAGTTCGTGGATACCTGAATGTGTCACACAAGCCCTGCAGCTCATTGGGTCTCTGTAAGAATACAGCAGGGGTTGGGGAGATCATGTCCCAGAACTGAGGTTTTAGATCCCCAGCTTCTGGAATCTCAGCCAAGTTCATCTTGGCTGTAAGGCTAACTTCTTGGTTGCAGCCTAACTTCTCACCCCAGGGCAAATTTGATGATGTGAGAGCCAAAGTTGCCTCTGCAAGAGCTAGCCCCTGGTAGGTGACCCTCATGCTAGCCCCTACCTATTTCTCAATGTGACTTAAGAGAAAGGGCTTGCTAGTGAGAACGTGTTCTGCCCTTGGGAGAATGACCAAGGTTCTGCCCTTGGGCCTCAGTTTCCCCTAGCAGGCTGCCTGAATGTCCTAGCTAAGGCTGGCAACCCAAGGGTGTGTGGTGGGGTGCTACGCTGATTTGTCAGCACACAAGGAGTTAACCGCTGGTGGAGCCCACTTTCGCCACACTGTGAGCAGCCTGGTTGATAATTACAGTTCTGAAGTCTCCAGGCTATTCGAATCAGTGCAGCTGCAGCCTCTTCAGCGGTAACCCCTGAAACCAGACAAACTGGGTGTATTGTGCTGAACCAGTCCTCAGGCCCCTCCCTGATGGTTACAAATTGACAGCAATGGACTTAACAGCCCTCTCCACTACTCAGTTTACTCTACCTGGCTGCACAGCCACCAATTTGAATCCCAGATGTCTTTCCTCGGGCAGCTGCTCCTCCACCCTCCCTCCACCTCCTCGGTTCCCCTGGCCCTGCCACGCCAGGGTGAGGCTGCCGGAGCACATTTCATCAATATTTAAAATGGAATTAAACCTGTAGCTTTGATTAATGCCTCCTGGAGCCCGAGAGTAGTGATTACTATTTTGCAAATTGCGATTGTTGGAATATGTTAATATGATTGTCTGAGAACATCTTCACCTTCTCGGGTAATTTTCCTCCTTTTTTGGCAGGAGGGGAGGAGGAGGGGGAAGAAAGCAAAAAAAAGATGGGGAAAACACCCCCACGAACTCTTTAATCAATTGTAAATGATCAGCCTTGGCAGAGTTGTGGGTGGTGCAAAGGGAAGTGGGAGTGGGAGGGGAAGACTTCTGGTTTGGTGCATTTAACATCATCCTAAGTTTTTGGATCTGGTGATGCCACTCTGGGACACCATCCTAAGGAAGTAATGTAGTAGTTGTCTCCATACTGCTTAGAATCAAGAGAACAGAAAACGATGTAGATTTCTAAATTAGGGAATGGTTACTTTGTTGTCTATTCATTCATTTAACAAATGATTTCTAAATACTGTCCATGCCAGCAACCTTCTGGCTTGGGGAGGAAGCAGTGGGCTCTCATTGTAAGCCATGGGGAGGGGATATTTAGCAGCCAGCGAAAATGATAGTTGTGAAGTCAATATGGCAACACAGGGGAAATGCTTTTGATGAGATAATAAGCCAGAATAATAAGATGATGCAACAAAACAAAACACCTCCCCACAACAAAAATCCGTGAACTTTTATACAGAAATCCCTACTCCATGTAAAATTGCGGCTCCAAAAAAATTAAAAGTGATAAAATGAATTGGGGTAACTCTGGGAAGTATGATTTTCCTTCCTGTTTTTTTGGTATTCTCTAAGTCTTCTTTCCTTAATGTGATCTGATCACAGAAAAAATTTTAAATAATCCTTGCTTTTTTTGTCCTGCCCTGCAGTATAATGTCTTGGTGATTTTTATGTGTTTTGTTCATTGAAATACAAGACTTTTAGGTTCCTAAAACCACTGTTTTTATACTTCTAAAAAGTAAAAATTCTAGCATAAAATATTGGCAAAAATATACAAAAATCTGAATAGATGCCTTGCAGAGTGACCATCTCCCAAAAGAAGGGAGAAGAAAACACACACACACACACACACACACACACACAGTAACTTTGCAATGAAGAAACTGACCTCAGCTAGGACCAAGGTTCAGGACAGTGGCAAGCAAACTCCAGGGAACCTGTCTCCTGGTTCTGTTTGGATGGAAATGGCCCTCACCTTTGTGGGCTTCCTTCCCAAATCCTACAATCACAGTCTGATCAGAAGAGAAACATCTAAACTTTCTGCATCAAGGCACATCCTACAAAATACATGACCAATGTTCCTTAAAACTGCCCCCAAACAAGAAAAGCAGCACCTATGGGTGTAGCCTAGTTCCTAGCCAAACCAAAACAAAAATCCTAGTGAGGCATGGTAGCGTACACCTTTATTCCCAGCACTCAGGCAGCAGAGGTAGGTGATCTCTGAGACTGAGTCTAGTCTGGGCTCATAGTGAATTCTGGACCAGACAGGGCTACATAATGAGACCCCATCTGAAAACAAATAAAACCCACTAAAGAAAACAGAAAAGCTGGAGCAACTGCCACACTTCAGAGGAGCCCACAAAGACACAACTACATGTGTGAGTGAACCTGAGGGAAAGAACGGGGATTGGAATAAGCCTTAGACCTTAGTTAAATTAGTTCACCAACACTAATATCGGTACAAATGCACAGAGGATGTGGGCATGTGGCGTGCTGAGAATCGCTGTAGGATCCTCACACTGGGAATGTGACTGTAACTGCTCTCAAATAAAATGGTTGTTTCTTTCAAATACATGAAAACCGAGTGTGCTTCTTACTGATCAGATATCATGCTTACCAAGAGAAGCCAGACCCCTGAGCACAGCCAGTTGCCCAAGTGAAAACATTCACTGTTTGTCTCCCTTGGCCCCTCACACCAGATTTCTAAAATCCTTTCTTAGATAATGCCACCCTTCCCATTAGAGACCCCACTTTGAGGGTTGCATATCAGATACCCTACATATCAGGTATTTACATTATGATTCATAATAGTATTAGAATTACACTTAGGAAGCAGCAACAAAAATAACTTTATGATTGGGTCACCATAACATGAGGGACTGTATTAGAGGGTCCCAGCATTGGGAAGGCTGGGAATCATTGGCCTGGAGCTAAGCTCTTGGTACAGGGAGCACTGCACCTAGCACACGTAGTTACCCAGTAAATGCTTCACCAGATGAATTTGAATAAGCCTTTTCCATCCTGATTTGCCTCAGGAGTCTGCAGCTAGGGAATAAGGGAGTTTCCAGCTAGCCTGGGATACTTAGACCTTCTAAAACATCAGACTAGGATACTTGCCTGATAGGCACAAGGAGAACTTAAGTTCTGTCTTCAGCGAAAAAAAGAATCAAAAAAGGCCTAAACAAGAACATGCCAGCTGTGGTATACTTTAAATCTGGACATCAGATTACTCCTTTTAACACAAGCAACTGTTGGTCTAGGTGTGATGCTCTGAGATTCTTTCAGAAGTCTAAATTCCTATAGTGGTAAAGGCTATGGGATTGGGAAAGGGCCTATGCATTTACTTGTCTGGACACAAAGGACCTCATGATGTGTGTAGACTGGGCCCTCATGCTTACCTCCACTCCACCCTCACAAGCCCTGTCTGGATGCCAGACTTCCCTGACAATGAAGCCAAGGTCATAGTTGCTTCAAACAGCAGCCACATCATCAGGGCCTAGCACAGACCCAGAACATTTAAAGTACTTAATAACTATATGGTGAACAAATGAATAAAGAAATGTAAACTTGGGGACATAAAATTAATAGATAGATTCACTCTGTGGGACTGAGATCAAAAAAAAAAGAATATCCTCCCTCCTTGTGTAAATGGAGCTCCTCAAATAGTAGGAAGTTGCCAAGTACAGGCCCAGGACTGCCAGCTGCTGCCGCCTTTTGTGTCCTGAGGCCATAGGTGCTTCACCACCTGGCCTAGGATCATACCTGATGACTAACCACTCGCAGGAACTTCCAGCAAAGACAGAGAAGGACCAGCCTGCATAGGCCAGATATGGGCCAGGCCTGCCAAGCTGTGCACAGGTCACAGCAGCTGACAGCAGTTGAGTCTGAAGGTTAGCATGACACTGAGGCAAGAAGAGGTATGGCTACAAGAAAACAGCAGAGAGGGGCAGTATGGCTGCACACTGGTTAAGAGTGTGGCTTTTGAGGGCTGGAGAGATGGCTCAGTGGGGCAAGTGTGAGGACGTGAGGTCAGACACCAGCATCTGTCTAAGTGTGTAACTTCACTGTAGATAGGGTGGATGGGTGGATCCCTGAGGCTTGCTGCCTTTGCCGTCTAGATGAAACTAGCTTGCTGACTAGCTCCAGGTTCCATGAGAGACCCTTCCTCAAAACTAATAAGGTAAAGAGCAATAGAAGAAGGTAACTGAAGTTATCTCTGACCTCTATGTGTACAACACACAAGAAAGTGCACACAAACACACAGTATGGCTTTAGAGCTCTGTGCCACTACTTTGGGCAAGAGGTTGCCACCTTGCTGGGCCTGTTTGCCCCTCTAAAAATGTCTCTGCCAGGAAGCTTTGCCATGAAGTCACATCTGAAACATGCTTAGGACAACTCTTGGTGCACAGGGAATGCCAAAGATCCAGAGAGAAGCCAGAAGTTAGTTGTCTTTACAAGGTAGGACTTCTGAAGCAGACAGACCTGGGTCAGATGAAGAGCCACCCACTTGCTGGGTGAGCAGCCCTTCTCCATTTCTGAGGCAGGATCCCATCTTCACAGTGGGTTGAACCAGACCTCTTACAGAAGGCCGGGAGGCCTGGCCAGGAAGAAGGATGCTCCATGAACACTGAGGAGGTGAAAGCTAGACATTGTTCCAGTGGGTTTTTAATTCCCAAACTGGATGATTACAAGGATGTGTTCTCTAAGGGACTTACCAGTGTACCCTTGGGACTTCTGGGTCCCTGCCAGATATGGGGTGGGAGGAACCACAGGGAGGAGGTTCTTTACTCATAATTGGTACCATGAGGATCAAGAGGCACAGCTCAGCTAACGAGTTCTGTTCAAAGCTAAGAGGACAGGTTGGGGCAAACAGGTAAATTGGGGTCACTGGGTACCCACAAGCTGGGCTCTTGGCACACCTTTGGGTTATGTAACCCTGTGGTCACCACTCCTATGCAGATTCCACTAGTGTGAGGGGAGGGGTGTGGACTGGGAAAGGGAGGAGACCCAGAATGAACAAAGTGGCAGACCTCAGGGAGGGAGGGCAGCCCAGGCCAGAGCCTGGGGGGCTGAGCTTTGTGTGTGCATGTGAGTATATGTGTGTGTGCATTCATGTGCACGTACATGTATGTGTGATGTGGTGGTGGTTGTGTGTGTGCATGCATGTGTATGAGCATGCATGTGTATGGTGTGTGCCTGTGAGTGTGCCAGTGGTTATGTTTGAGTGTGGAAGGATGGAACTCTGGAGTATGTGTGGCACACTGTGTGGAGCTAGAGCTGGCTGAGTGTGCCAGTGGTTATGTATCTGAAGTTGGAGTGTATGGGATCACAAATACAGGGAAGAGACACTGCCAACCTGAACAGCCAACCTCGTCATGCCAGGCTGGCAGTGGATCCAGGGCCAGGCCAGGCTCTGGGACAGACAGCATCTGTCACAGGACACTGCCCTTTACTCCTGGGGTCAATGCCAACAGGAGTCCAGACAGGGATGGAGTTACAAATCAAATCAAACTTTCAGCCCATGGCAGGCATCCACTCCATAGCTCTGCCCCACCTTCAGTACAAATGACAAATGCATGAGATGGTGGAGGTGGACCAATGCCACCATGCCCTAGCATTCCTTTCACAACTCCCAACAAAAAGGAGACTTGGAACTTTTCTGGTGGTGGTGGCCAGAGGCGAAGACCTCAGTACTGTCAATATTGACTGAGAAGTCTCTTCCCAGGCAGAGCCTGCTGCAGGCAGGTGAGAAGCCGTAGGCTGCTCTTGTCTCTCCTTGTAGTGAAGTATCCTCTTGGGAGTGGATTAGGACAAACCACATCACCCCTTGGTAACCAGAGCTGCAGAACCCAGCATCCACAAGCTTGCCAAGGCCCATTCAGATGTAAGAGGCTTGGAAATGAAAAAGGAAATGGTAAGACTGAAATAAATAAATATAATTAATGCATTCAAACTTGATTAGTTATTAATTCTAGAAATCAAAACAATTTCATTATCCTTGAAATCTATTTGCAGGCTGTTTCTTCATTTTGCCAGAATTCTCTGCTATACACACCCCTCCCAAGAAATCAGAGCTAGTTTAACAGAACTGCAGTCAAATAATGGACCATGTAGAGTTGGAGAGACCCAACAGTAAACAGAGCTTGTATTTTGTTTTAATATATTGAAATGATGGGGATAGAGGCGGCAAGGCTTGGGTGCCTTAGGAGCTCTCATTGGGGACAGGTGAGTTAAGAATATCAGGAAGCATATCTGGGGCCAGGTGCTGGGCACCACAGGAACACATACCCTCCCTCAGTGGACCTCATGGATGCTTCTGAAAGTCTGGCTGGTGTGGCTTAGGGTGGAAGCTGTGAGTGCTTCAGTTGCTGGGTAAGGGGAAAAGTGCCACGAGACAAAAAACAAAAACAAAAACAAAAAACAAAAAAAAAAACTTAGAAGTTCTTTAGGAAGGCCCTAGGTTAGAAGGACACTTACTTCTCTGAGTGCCACAGTTTTTGACCACGTTGGAACAAAGAAGAGAACCTGTTGCTGAGGTGGCAAAACACACATGATTTGTGTGTGTGTGAGTGATACTAGTCTAGAACCATCATCTGTGTCCAGTGTGGACAGGAGGCATTCAGGAATGGGGACTGTGCACCTGGCCTCTCTCCCACCCCAGAGCAAGTGCATGCTGAGTGGAGGGTGCATGAGACTCACACTGTTTGTACCACACTATTCTTCCTGCTTCCCTACCCTTACTATTTGAGCACTAATAATTGATTTGTGTTTCTTAGCCACATTCAGGATGCCTGCTATAGTAATAAGACAATTCAGCAAAGCTGAGTACCATAGCCAAGGTCACCCTGGCAGCCTGATTTCATAGCATCTGCTCCTTTTGCCCTGATCTCTGGTTTACATGGATGATGGAAGCCATGTACAGTTGGCAGAGGCTACATTAGGCTGGGGTGGCCAAGACAAGCAGGAGAGATGGGAACTATTTTTTGATACTGGTTTTGCAGGTCAGTGTTACCATCTCTGGATCACAGGGGAGGGGGTTCAGGCTCAGAACCAAAGCCTCTCCACAGGCTCACCAGCGACAGATGTGGTGCAGCGACAAACACATCTGTTTTCATCCCTGCAGCCCGTGGTGTGGCCGTGCCCCACTTCCTGAGAAGCCCTTCTGCAGCTCTGGCCCTGACTGCTCACTGTCTGAGGGATGGAAGCCAAACATCCTAACCAGCATTCACTCACTTCATCCTCTGCCTTGAACACACAGCTCAGAACCACTCGGATACACCCATCAAAGCCCTGCTGGACATCACTGCTTTGGGAAGCCCCCTTGAGTCCTCCCCCAGCCTCTAACACACAAGCAGATCACAGTGCTAAATCTTGGGACCCTGACTGTTCCTTCCCTTTCTTTTAACTAACCCCATCTCTTTCTCTTGAAGGTCGACCTTAGCACCTCATTTTCTGGGCCATTATCTCAACCACACAGGACACAGTCACACATTCAGCTCACTGTAGTTGCAGCTCTGGGTACCAGAGAAATGAGAGCATTCTTAGTTTTGGAAGAAAGAATCTCATACCCAATATTTTAAATTAAATGTGAACATGAACATCACAGGCCACATGGAAGTGTGTTGGACTGCCTTCCACGTGTCATTTGTGGTTTATTTGAGCACTAGGCTCCCTGAAGGCCCCAGGCTCCCTGAAGGCCCCAGGCTTCCTGTGTCTGCCTGTTTTGTCTGTTGCTTTTCTCCATCCTGCATTGATTTGGGGTTTTGGGGAAAGCTCTGCACTGTACACAGGAGAAAAGCGAAGACCGGAGTCTCGGGTGTCGGGGATCTGAAGGCTGATAAGAAAGGATGAAGATGAGGGGCCTGTGCCCCAAAACCAAACACCAAGGAGAGATCTGGGAACAGCAGGCCACAGGTTCAGTTTTCAAAGTAGTATCAAAACCAGGTGGGTGGAGGCCAGAGACTAGCCTGCTAGGGAACCCTGGCTCTCTGGCTGTGTGGTGTGAAGGATGTACCTGCTTTCGGCTTTCTATCTGTGGTACAAAATCACCATTCCCATGATCATGGCGTGCACCGCCCCATGGGCAGAAGCACACTCTGTTCCCCTAGACTGCCTGCACTAGTTTCATGCTTACTGTAACTCTATATGACAGGTCCTCTACTTCTCTGCATTTCAGAGAAGGTAAGCCACCTGCTCAAAGGTGCACAGCTTGCAGTGGCATCTCCAAGATGTGGGGGGCTGGAGAGATGGCTCAGAGGTTAAGAGCATTGTCTGCTCTTCCGAGGGTCCTGAGTTCAATTCCTAGCAACCACATGGTGGCTCACGACCATCTGTTATGGGATCTGGTGCCCTCTTCTGGCCTGTAGGCATACACACAGACAGAATATTGTATACATAATAAATAAATAAATAATTTTTTTTCAAAGAGTTGACCTGTGGTTCTAGCAGCCCTCAGATCTAGGTATGGGCTTCAGCTAAGTACCCTGACTTCCAGAGGTGAACTGAGGAAGAGAGGTGAGGCTTCTCTGCCCATGGGTTCTGGCCTTGCACTCACTTCCACTAAAGGAGACAAAACAAACCATGCTGGCCAGGCTGATTCCAGCTGCAGAGGGGGAAGCTGTGGCCTCTGGATGCCTTCAGGAGGCTGCCATGGGGGCAGGGAAGCATTGTTAGCATAGTCCATGGTCCTGCAGTTGGAAAGGGGATTTCCAAGACCTTTGGAGTGGCTAGGTGAGAGGGTGACAGTGGGCAGTTCTATAGGTCAGGAAGGGGCAGCAAGCAAAGCAGGCTGTCATTACCAAGCATGGATCTTGACAGGGACCCATGGGTAGCTTTCAAATGGACCAGCCTTACCCTTTCTAGGCCAACTTCTGTTTGGGAAGAGGGCCCCGTAGCCTTAACTATGTTATCAGAGAGACCTGGGTTCAAATGGGTCTTCCCTTTAACAGAAGCATAATTGTTAGCAAATAACATACTCCTTGGGCCTCAGTTTCCCCATCTGTCAAGTAGGGAAAATAGCATTCCTCAAAGGCTGGGGATGGGCTAAGTTTCTGGCACAGTAGAGGCTTCAGTGTCCCTAATGTCCTATGCCTTCTGCTGACAGCACATATCCACGTCTGCTAGGAGGGATGTGTGATCTGTAAGGGCATTTTATCTGGCAGTTACAAGAGTGATATTATCCCTCTACAAAGCTTTCATTATGGTGCTGCTGACAATGCCACAGATAAAGCAGGGATGCCCCTGCATGCCAGCCTCCAGGTGATTATAACATTTGGGTAAATTGCCTTTTGTCTTGCTAGAGAGCTAGCAGTGGGAGGGGCCGTGTGGGAGCCTCACTGGCCCACTTACAGAAAACCCCAGGGAGGCTCCACTGAGAGATAGCCTGGGTTTGGGGCAAAAGCTGCAGCTGTCAGTGGAAAATCAGGGTTCTAGCCCTGGCTGGACGGACCATGGTTGACGGTGTGAGGGTCAAGCGTGGGATTGGCCATCTTGGGAGAAGCAGCTGCTTCAAGATGAGGGGAGTGTTGACTTTCTATAGCCCTGGAGGACTCTCTTTCTGAGCTGGATTTTGAGCATAAAGCAGAGGACCCATCTTAGCAAAGCGGCCATCTAGTTCAGACCGCTCCATCTCAGGTACTGGAGGGCCGTTGGTTCCTCCACCAGCAAACCCCACCTTCTCACTCAGAGCCGGCCCCAATGCCATGGATATTTAGCTTTGGAGTCAGCTGGCCCTGGGTTTAATTCCAGCTCTGCTGACCATGAACCACCGCACCTCCATCTCACCATCTGTGAAGTGGGGATGACCAGGAGAGCTACTTACCAAGCCTGCTGATGTCACGGGAGGTGGAGGCCTATCCCTGGGATGCAGCAGGGGTACTCATAACTGCCATAACATCCCACATCCCATATGCCCCTTGGTCCCCTTCTGTTGAGCATCTGGGATGTTTAAACTTCTGAAGACTAAACTGGCCTTCCATTTTCAGGTGTACAGTCTGCAGCTGACATATTCTAGAGTTGCCTGGGGTGGTTGCCCGTCCACTGTGAACAGGCTTGGCATGCAGGTGAGCCTGAATATGACTCCCATCTGTGCTGAATTTCCTAGGGGAGATTCTTTAAACTCACTGAGCCTCATCTTGTCAAATATGGCTGACAGCAGGACTTCCTCCTACGTGATAGTGGATGTCCACTCAGTGGTAGCTCTTACCACCATCTTCCTCTTCCTCCCAAAGGCTTCAGACAGCACAGGCCAGGTCATAGCCTTTCTTCCCACTGCCCACTGAACCAAGCACATATTCAAGTGAGGTCCATGGTCTTAATTTTGAATTCTGTCTGGGACCCACAGGTTCAAGCGTAAAAAGGGCCTCTCTGCAAATAATCACCAGCGTGTGATATTTTTATGAAACCAAGCCATTGTTTCTGATTGAAGAAAAGTCGGTGCTATTTTGAAGAGAAGCGCGATTAGGCAGTGGCGTTCTCTTTCACCATTGGGAATTAGATGCCGTTTGAGAGATTGTGAGCTCCAGGACATTTGCCAGATGTGCTTGATTCTACATTGCAGACAACAAAGGGGATAATGTTGGCGGGAATCTTGACGGCACTGCTGATGATCGGGATATTCTTTGGGGATGGTACTGAGACCTTTCAGGGAAGGATTTCAGCTTTTACATAAACTAATTTGGGATGCTCACTCTCTGTCTTGCACAAAGCAAATTTAGTTCATTGTTAGCTGTATCTGTTAAAATGGTTACAAGGGTTTTTCCTTGAATATTAATAATGTGCCTTTCATCAGAGACTCTCATGGGGTGTTATTAATTGGGAGGGGAGTAAGGATTAGCGGCATAGTACTCTCAAAGATGATTCCTACTAGTACTATGGAGGTGAGCAACAGACACATAAAAAGGTGCATGAACAAAATGCTGATGTCACTTTGGCTAATGGGTCCTGAGATGGTGAAGGTGACACATGTGGGGGGCAGCATTAATTAATCTCTTGGTTTTTCATCGTATTAAAAGCAATTGACCTGAATATCTTCAAATGCTTCCTCATTGGATCAAAGTGTAGAAAGGACCACTTTTCAAAAAAGGTTACACTTAATTGGGAGACTGTAGTGGTTTTGTCTTAAGACTCTAGAGTGGGCCTTCTCATCCATTTGGGAAACTTCCTGAGCTCCAGTGACTGTGTTTGGTATAGGAACAACCATGAATCATGTATGCCCAGACTTAAGAGGCCAGTGAGCATGAAATGAGTTAGTGCACATTTGCAAGAAAAAAAGAATAGCGTGCTGTTAACCAGCGTGCTGTGACTATGACAGAGCAGCCAGGCAGTGAACACAGAGGGAAAAAGTCTATTCAGCTTGTGTTGTCAAAGGTTCCCAGCCAAGTGTGGCAGCCTGGCTGCTTTGGGCCTCTGGTGAGAGTGGCATCTCAGTGGAGGGTGACATGTGAAGGGTTGGCTGTGACACTGGAACCCAGGTCTCACAGACCCTTGCGATGGGATGCCCCAAGTGACCTAAGGGCCTCCCCTAGGGCTCCACCTCCTGATAACATCCCCTGAGGCCCGACCCTTCAACTGTGCCCACAGCTGAACTACAGCAAACAAGCTTTGGGTTTGGGCCTAACTTTGTCAATAGCTGTGTGACCAACCAGAAGCAAATTCTGTTTTTAAAGACTTATTTTATGTGTATGTGTATGCCTGCCTGGTGCTCACACAAGCCAGAAGAGGGTGTCAGATCTCCTGGAACTGGAGTTACAGAGAGGGCTGTGTGCCACCATGTGGTGCTGGGACTAGAACACAGGTCCTCTGCAGGAGCAGCAAATGGTCTAACCACTGAGACACCTCTCCAGGCTCCCATAAGGAACTTGCTAGCCTGTCTGACATCACGTAAACTACAGGTCAGATAAGGTGAGGATGAGAGCTGAGAGAAGTCCAAAGCCCAGGGCCTAGCCAGCCTCCTCTCCAGGGAGCTTTCCCAGCCTTGCCCCCTGAGAGGGGAGTGTGCAGGTGAAATCATCCTTAAGTGACATCAGGCTGGCCTCGTGGTCTGGCTCTGTGCAAATGCTGAGGGATGAGGAGGTCCATGGCAGGTGCAGGAGAGAGGGAAAGGCTGTCTGTGCTGCTGCTCACTCACGGATGGCTGGTAGCCTGGGTGGACGTGAACATGGTGTAGAACACAGGAGTGGGGAAGGTAGACCTTCAAACAAGGTGAACCTGGACCTGGACCCCTAGCTCTCAGCAGCATTCTGTTTCCCAAGCTGAACCAGGAGGAGGCAGCAAAATTAGCATAGCCAATCACACATGTCTCCCAAGAGACTTCTTTGCTCCTTAGCATCTAGAGAAAACATAATAAGCCCCAGGGCCCCCACTTACTCCTCTTTCCTCCAGCCTGAATCAGTAATCATCAGAGTGATGGTGGCCTCGAGCCGCCAATCACTGAACACCTGTGGGGCCAGGTGCTGGGCTCCCTAGTCATGTACTTATTCTCCCTTTGCCCCACAGATCCTCCAGAGAGATGTTACCACAATACCCATTTCACAGATGAGGAAATTGAGGCTCTTAGAGCACAAAGTGAGCTATCCATGATCACACAGCTCACCTGTGTGTGATCTCAGACTGGGCCTACCAATGATGGAGTTCTAGGCCTTGCGTCTTTAATCACTGCAGCACCTCTCCCAGTCCTCAGGCCTCTCATGGGACAAAAGGTCCTAAACCAGCCCGGTTTGTTGTGTTTGCTGTACTGAGAGGGGCAAGCACTAACTGTGCCCATTGGCTATCACTTACAGGTTACTGTTCTAAGACAGGAAGCTCCAGGGAGGAATGGAAAGATCACTGATGGGGAGATGGAATGGTTCTAGTGCCTCCAGCCTACCTGCCACTATGAGACCTGACATTCTCTTCTCAGGATATCTCCCCGCCTCTGTTCTAGATGCCAACATGTATGTATGGAGGCTTTCATGAGGCTTGAGGCAGCACATGAGCAGAAGCTGTGAGGCAGACAGAAATGACTAATGCCACTAGCTATATACAGCAGGGACCCAAGTACTATGTGCCCACCTAGCAGCTAAGCCCAAGTTCAAACATTAGACCAAGAAACACAAACCCTGCAGATCAGATATGGCTTGAGTCCCCAGATTATGACCCTATGTTGGCCAGTAAGATGATTTGAAACCTTGGCACCATGTAGAAATATAATGGATTGCTTTCATTCAAAATAGCAAGTTGTCTATTATATATGAGAACTGAACTTTGAATTTCAGAAGGAGAACATGTGAGATGTGAGAGGAAGGGCTCTACCTGCCTGTCTTTTCTTTTACAAAGACTTGATCAGCTCATGGGACCTGTGAGATTGCCAGGAATGGTGATGACAGACATAGTCACCCAGTCCATGACCTCATGAGCTCCCAAACGAAGATACTTCACTGTCACAGGCTAAGCACTGCTTGGAAGCCTGTGTGACCTTAGAGGAGAGGGTGGCAAGTGGAGCCAGGAAAGCTACCTCTGGCAGTCTTTGGAGAGAGCTGTGAAGTCAGCATACTGCTGAGCAGCCAGCACCTCCCAAAGAGCAGACTAGAAAACATTGAGTATTGTGTGTGTGCAGTAGGCATATACACATGGGCTGTGTCACGTGTGCGGTCATCGGGAGGAAACACTCCTGATGTGCCTCAGGGTCTGTGCCTTCCCTGCTGCTGTGACAAAAGCAACTTGAGGTAGGAAGACTCCACATGGCCCACAGTCTGGGCTATAGTCCAGGCGAAGTCAGGAGGCAAGAGCCCGAGAGAGCTGGTCGCATCCACCATGGCTCAGCATGCTTGCTCCACTCTTACACAGCCCTGCCCAGGGAATGGTGCCACCCACAGAAGAAAGGTCATCTCATCTCAAATAAGTATTAATATAACCCTTCACAGACATGCCCACAGAACAATTGATCTAGACAGTTTCCCAGCGACACTCTCTTCCCAGGGGACTCAATTTTGCCAAGTTGATAATGAAAACTAACGGACATAGCCTAAATGCCAAACTCAGGAGAGCCCAGGTCGCCCGCTCATATCCTGGAATGCTGGAGGTTTGCAAACCTTTTTAGTGAGTAGAAGGGTGAATTTAAATTATCACTAAAAGCCTAGCACAGCTTGCGTGCCTGTGATGCTAGATACTTGGAAGGTTGAAGCAGGAGATGTGCTTGAGCCCAGGAGTTCAAGACCAGCCTGAGCAACATAGCAACACTTTGCCTCAAAAGAAAAGTTAATTTTCACAGTAATTGAGTGCTGCAGGTGCCACAGTCCCCAGTTAGGAAAGGCATCTCTTGGGCTGGAGAGATGGCTCAGCAGGAAGAGCATCCTCATGGTGGCTTACATTCAGAGAGCTGGGGCCAGAACTGTAACCCAGGTTTTATAGGTCACCAGCCTGGGCCTACCAGGGTCCTTTTCAGTTGCCCTCTCCCACCCACCATCTTACCAGAAGGATCTCCTATCTAAACTTAACTCCTTTGCCCTTTCCTTTCTGTGTAATGGGTCTTTCTAAAGGACAAATCAGTCTGAAACATTCCCTTCCTCTAGTCCTTGTCCACCCTACTCCCACCATGCTCCTGTCACTGTGGTTCCCAGGTGACAGACACTCTCTTCCAACTCTAAACCTTTGCACATGCTGTCCCCTGCTCTTCCCAGCCCTGCTGTGTCTCTCTGCTCTTGTGTTGGTTTCAGAGGTGTTCTGTGAGACCGCCCTGGCCTGCTGGCCTCAGGGTCGGCTGTCCCTCCTGTGTGCTGGCAGCAACTCTGTACTGTAAGGATCACTTCCTCAGCAGTCCTTCCTGCTCCACTGGAGAAGATTCTGGGGCACTGCTACCATCCCCATACCTAGCCCAGATCCAGACACACAACAAGTGTATAAATACCTGCCATGCAAACCATTGGTGTCCACCCTCCAAGAGCCCCAAAATGTTTAAGTACATGACCAAGAACGGCTTCTTCTGGAACACTCTGTTTACTCGGTCATGACATATGTTTTTATGCCTCTGTGTCTTTACATATTCTCTCTGCCTAACGTGCCCCTCCCTGACTCTCCTGCTAGTGTAATCAGTATGTATCAATTGTTTGTTTAAACACATCTGACCAGGCTGGCCTCAAACTTGCTATGTGTGAGTATTGTCTTGCCCTCTTGGTTCTCCTGCTTCCACCTCACAGGTGCTGGGATTATGGGCATGTGCCACCATGCCTGTGCTATGTGTGCTGTGGCTTCATACATATGAGACAAGCACTCTACCAACTAAGAGACACCCCAGTCATTCATTCTTTAAGATCCATTACCTCTGTGAGCCCTGTTCTCTGTATCATGTTTCCCTCTCATTCATCTCCCACTTAGTCAAAAGTCCTGCCCGTTATATTGCAGATGTGTGCTTCTGGGTCTGTCATGAACATCAGGCCATGACTCTTCATTGGAGCAGGATGCTACTCTGGGGAAACGGGACTGGAATACAATTCAAACCTTTAAAAGCTTCAAATGAATCTCTTGCATTCTACCTTAACCATAGAAAGATTTAACAAACACACCACACTCTGGAATGTTCTAGAATAGACTTCATATTGTCCTACTTCTGCAAAATGCTCCCACTGACCCACTTCCCAGCAAATTTCATAACCAAACACATTAGAGACATGCAAGAAATATATTCCCCTGCCCCCACCCCCAGGGTAGAGGTTCATAGTTCACATTCATTCCTTGATTTATCTGGTTTACATATCCTTACTTTTTTTGTTGCTCTCAGGATTGAAATGAAGGCCTCATGCATACTAGACAAATGCTGTCTACCTTGAGATACACCCGGCCCTGCTTCATACCTATTTAATGAGCATCCACTGTGTGCTAGCCCTGTGTTCAGTGCCAAGGAGTGCCTGCTGCACTGACTCAGGCTTTAGGAAGAATGTTTGCCCTGCAGCTTCAAACTTCACTGGCTTAAAGGTCTCAGTTCTCAAGGGGGTGGTCCTGTCGTGTGATGCAGCATGGCTCCAATGAGCTTTGCTATGGAATGATCTTTTTGTTGACTGTGAAGATGTGTCACTCTGGTTGGTTTAATACAGAGCTGAATGACCAATAGCTAGGCAGGACTTTTAGGCACAGAGGATACTGGGAAGAAGAAAGGCAGAGTCTTGAGTAGGCATGGAGAAAGCATGACATGTAGGCGACGAGGTAAAAGTCATGAGCTAAGTGGCAGCATGTAGAGGAATAGAAATGGGTTAATTTAAGTTATAAGAGCTAGTTAGAAGAAAGCCTAAGCTATTGGCTGAGTTTGCACAATTAATAATAAGTCTCCATGTGGTTATTTGGGATCTGGCTGGCAGACAGAGAAAGACTCGCAACAGAGTTTAGCATGGAGGAGAGCAGTAGACAGGCTGGAGTGACTGTCACTGGTTACAGGCTAAATGGGTTGCTGTTATACAATTGGACAAAGGAACCACTATGTAGAACCGAGGGATTCCCTACACTCCTTAACACTTCCACTGCTGGTAGAAACTTAACAAAAATAGAACCAACCAACTGAACAGCCGGAGTGTTTCTGTTTGGACTTTTTGGTAGGTCTTGTCGGGATTCAGACCCTTTGTAATGACAGTTTAGGTAACCTTGCCAGATTAAACAAACAAACAAACACAAAAGCTAGGCCAGAGGAAATATAAAGCTGGAGGCTAACACGAATGGTGTGAAGTGGAAGAAAGAGCTTATAAATGTTATGTTCATCTTTATGATCAGTCAAAGATGTGGTGATGGCAGTCTCGCCCGTGCTTCTGTGTATAGTCTTCTGCGCCCACAGCATTGGTCTTTCCTTGTGCTCCCCTATATATGCCTTCACCTCCCCCAAATTGTTTCATAGAAGGATTTTTGACAGTGGCTGGCTGGTTATAGGTTCGTTAGGCAGGACTGATTAGAAATTAATATTAGTTGAACACGGGTCCAGGGTCTTTGAGCTTCTATCTCTCTTTGTGGGGAAAAGGTGCCAGTATCTTTGTTTTTCTAGAAAGGACAGTTCAGCTTGTTGACAGCATGTGTTCCATACCAACTGGAGTACAGAAGACACACCTTTATGGAGAAGTTCTAACATCTGTAGAAGAGCTCACCTGCTCAGGAGCATTGTGACAGAAGACTGGGTTGTGGAGGTACATTCACAATCTGCTCTGGGCAGATTGGGGGCACAGCAGTGGAGGTACATTCACGCTCTGCTCTGTGCAGATTGGGGGGGCACAGCAGTGGAGGTACATTCACGCTCTGCTCTGTGCAGATTGGGGGGACACAGCAGCGGAGGTACATTCATGCTCTGCTCTGTGCAGATTGGGGGGCACAGCAGTGGAGGTACATTCACGCTCTGCTCTGTGCAGATGGGGGGGCACAGCAGCGGAGGTACATTCACGCTCTGCTCTGTGCAGATGGGGGGCACAGCAGCGGAGGTACATTCACGCTCTGCTCTGTGCAGATTGGGGGAGCACAGCAGCGGAGGTACATTCACCCTCTGCTCTGTGCAGTGGGGACAGGCACGGCAGCAGGGCACGTTTGTATTTTGCCAGCCAATTCTCTGATTCCTTTCTGTTTTGTTTGCTGTTCACGCTAATGTTTCTTAGAAGTGGCATTGCCCGCCCAATGTCATTTTTTTCTACCCTTCCAGAAACAGTGTCATTGCACTGCTCACAGACTCTGCTGGGCAGTGCTCACTTGGAGCTCAGCTGCAGCCTGACAATGCCCTCTTCCGAGTTCCTTAGTACCTCCGGAGACTCACTTCCTGTGACCCCCACTGTTGCCCTTTGCCCTAGGCCTGGAGGTGGAGCTGCTGCACGTGTGACTTTCTCTGTTGTCTCCATGTTCTATTGGTGCTTTCTTGGTGCTAGGCATTTACAGTTGAAGTAAATGTGAGAGGGACACTAGCATTCGATAGGCCCTTGGGGAAGTCACCCTGTTTAGTACTGGCTCATTTGGTCCTGAGGCACAGTGTCCCCACAAGAAGGGGTGTCGCTGGGCCCCTGGATCTCAGCATTCTGCATGCTCTTTTCAAAGCAGTTCTGAATTCCAGACTTGGGATCAGCAGATGCTTCCCTGGCTCTCATGCCAGCCCTACTGGCAACATTCTGCATCCCCACTGACTGAGTGACGTCCCTGTGGGAAGGGGATGCTGTTCACTGCCGTGGAGGCATTCTGTTTTACTCGATACTTCCTCACACAGAGAGCTTCTCCAAAGACTGTAAGTCCCTTAAAAGTATATACACCCCTCCTTCTCTCTCTCTCTCTCTCTCTCTCTGTGTGTGTGTGTGTATGTGAGTGTCTACAGATGTGTGCACATCTTTGAGAAGGACCATAGCTATCAGTACTGTAGTGGGACTATGACCCCAGGAAGACAACTATGACCCCATGAATTATAGGAAACATTCATATTTTTGTTTGTATACTGCCTCCTGAGAGTTAGGTCACAGTTAGGTCAAGGCTGTGAAATCTTATCAGCCTTGGGGTCTCTCACTAAAATGAAGTTCTGGATGTGCCAGCTAGCTGAGGGGCCAGTCAGCCAGCCAGCCTTCCTGGACTACACGGAGTCACTGCTCTTTGGCCATGCCTGTGCTTTCCCACTGACTGACAAGCTCCTTCCCCATGTCCAAGGTCAATTCCTAGGTGCCAATTGAGATGCCATGTCCTTCTCAAAATCTCTGGTGCCTTGGTTCTGGACTAGGGACCCTAAACTAGTCCTTCATGGTGCCCCCACACTTCCACTTCTAGGGCCATGTCTTCCTTTTGATGGCCTGCTCCAGGATGCAATCAGTTATCTGTAGTTTTTTCTACTGCCTATGGGAGGATCAGCTCCAGCAGGAAGGGGCCGGGATGAAGCTTCTCTCTGCTATACCCAGTGCCTAGAAGCATGGCATCTAGAACACGCAGGAGTCTACTAATGCTGATGAAGGGATACATACAGAAAGAAGAGCCTTACTCTTTCAGCACACTTCCATGCTCTCACAGTTAAACTCGGAATGTCCTTGCTCTCACTCTGTGGCCGTACACAGATCTGCCAGCTTTGAGGTCAAGGAGACATCCAGATGACCATATTCATCTCTTTCTTAATATATTCACACACATGCATGCACATGTGTGCGGTTATCCCTGCAGGTGAAGAGAAAGCATGTCCGCAGTTCGGCATACACCTACCTGCATTTCTCAGAAAGCGGTTCCGGTAATCCTTGATGACTCTGGTCCTGGGGTCGTAGAAGCCATCGCCACAGTCATAGCAGCCAATGGGGATTTTTCTAGGTGGGTCCATGTTGGTGAGCTGAGAGATACCTTAAGGAGGCACAAAGGACAGTTAGTATATCACCAAAGTCACGTGCACACACCCACACACACCCACTGATGTTTATGTGGCCGTGGGACCAAAGGCTGCTTTTGCAGGGCCAGGAGCAAAGTCATCAGGAACAGGGCCCAGGGAGCATTTGAAAAAGGGGTGGTGAGCAGGGCCTTGGGAGCTGGACCCTTGCCTTCTCTGATATCACCCTCATCCATTTCTTGGGCCACCATGATAAAGTTCTGAAGTCAGAGAAACCCAGAGGGTGAGTCAGAGATGGCCAGGAGAGTATATTCAAGAGAAGGCTAGCCAGTGTGTGGACAGAGGCCACAGGTGTGAACCCTTGGTCACACTCAGGCAGAAGCCACAGGTGTGAGCCCTTGGTCACACTCAGGACAGAGGCCACAGATGTGAACCCTTGACCACATTCAGGACAGAAGCCACAGGTGTGAACCCTTGGTCACACTCAGGACAGAAGCCACAGGTGTAAACCCTTGGCCATATGTAGGACAGAGGCCACAGGTGTGAACTCTTGATCATACTCAGGACAGAGGCCATAGGTGTGAACCCTTGATCACACTCAGGACAGAGGCCACAGGTGTGAACCCCTGACCACACGCAGGACAGAGGCCACAGGTGTGAACCCTTGACCACACGCAGGACAGAGGCCACAGGTATGAACCCCTGGCCACACTCCAGGAAACCTGAGAACAGAACCTAGAGAGGGAGGTCACCAGGAAAGGGCAAACAGAGGTCCACACCTGGACTTCCTCCAAAATAGCCACAGCAGTACTGTAGGTAGAGTCTGCTTGTTTGTTCTTGCTACCCAAACCCGAAATAGTCACACAGACACTGTATTAATTACAACACTGCTTGGCCAATCACTTAAGCATATTGCTAGCTAGCTCTTATATCTTAAATGAATGCATTTCTATTATTTTGTATTTTACCATGAGGCTCATGATTTACTAGTAAGGTTCATGGGTATCTAGCTCCTTCAGCAGCTACATGGCATCTCTCTGACTCCGTTTTCTTTTCCCCAAAATTCAGTTTAGTTTTCCTGCCTAGCTCTATCCTGCCCTGACACAGGCCAAGGCAGCTTTATTCATTAATCAATGGTTCACAGCATACAGAGAGGAATCCCACATCAGTCGAACCCATTCACTGTTTCTTGTGTACTAGACATTTGGCTCCTCCTGTCTCAGGTAATCCTCAGAGTAGCCCCTTCTTACAGAGGGAACTCACATCAGAGGCTGAGTAACAGGCCCAGTGCAAGGTAGCTAGGAAGCTGCCAGGCTCTGGGCCCTGGGTGCTAAGAGACACAGAAGGGAAGGAGTGGGTCTGAGTCTGATCCCTAAATCAGGGGCACTTCCCCAGGAAGGAAGGGGCATACAGACATTTTAAGTCTTGGAATGCCATGACTGGAGTAAAGGGGAATGCTGGAATGTTCTTTTTAATGTTAAGTCCTGAATTTCCCTTTCTCTGAACCTACCATGCCGTGCTTGCATATCTGCATCACACAAAAGTAATGCTTGAATGTTGTCTAATTATACACTTGACCCTGACCAAAATACATGTATATTGGCAATGATTGCGGAACACCTTTTCCATGCCAGTGACTTTGAGGCCATTCAGTGGCTGAAACTTCAGTCGAATTGCCATCTTAGAGATGCTCTCAATTTTCTCCCCTGTGAGGCAGGGCAGGGAAGAGTGACCAGATGGGGCACCCTAAACAGTCTAAGAGAAGACAGGGACTGGAGGGACCCAGCCCACAAAGCACATGTCCCGTCGGCCTGTGTCCCCCTTTCCCACCCTCTTGTGCTGCAATGCTTACATATTTTTAGCATGACAGCTGTCATGTGCCATGCACCTGACATGCATGCAAAGCACCATTCCAGGTGCAAATTTTCTTATTGGCAATGGACTTGTAGGGCAGAAAACACTGCTTCCCTGACTTGGATGGGGAAAGCTGAGGCACAGAGAAGTGGGGTTCCTTGGTCTCCTCTCCTTGGCCAGGCCAGGGCCTGAGATGCGAGGACTGGGTCCTGTGGCTCTCCTGGGCCTGCTGCATCCATCTTCCCCTTGGGAAGGTTCAGTGGGGACCAGGCATTCATTTCATGTGCCTTCAACCTCCCTCTTGCTGTGTGTGTGCTACCTGAGGGCTTCAGGCCATAGCAGATCTCTGTGTGGAATCTCCGGTCATAACTGTTGCAGTAGTGCCAATGTCTGTCCTCATACTTCAGCCCATCAGCAAAGATGTACTTGCCCTGGAAGGAACCAGAGGAGACCAAAGCCTTGCTACCAAGGAAACAGTTGGCTTTTCACTGCCTCAGGAATGAAGTGACAGCTGTCACAATGGCCATGGTTGTGAAGATTAGGGGAGATAGAGACACTGCACCCAGCCTATGTATGATGCAGAAATCATGGCGACTGCATGGAGCTGGGCAGGTGGCCTACTCTAGGCTCTGATCAGGTTCCTCATTTATAGGATTAAGATGACAGTATCCCTCTAATAGGGGTGGCTTGGAATTTGGTGAGATAGGTATGTGCCAAGCTTATCTGGGAGGTGTGTGTGTTTTCCAAAGAGATTAGCATTTGAGTTGACAGACTGAGTACAGAGATCAACCTCGCCCATACAGATGGGCACTGTTAAAGACTTGATCAGAAGATGGGGCAGAGGAAGGACCACTTGCTCTCAGCTGTCCTGGGATGCCCATTTCATCTTGGCCTTGGACATCAGCACACCTGGCCTCTGCCTCTCTAGAGTCTCTGCATTTCAGTTTGGCTACAGTTCTGGCTTTCTCTGGGCCTCCAGCTTTCAGAGGATACACTGTGGCCCAGCTTCCATTATCTCATGAGCCAGACTCTGTCTATCTGCCGTGCCCTCCTGATCACCCTCCTCTGAGTGCTCTAATACCCACAAAGGAACACTTGCACATGCTGTTTTTCCTTTTATTATTATTGTAGCTGGAAAAGCCAGTGCCAGGAGCCACAGCCTCCTGTCCAGATATGTGCATTCTGTTCTTGCTGCTTCAGAGCTAAAGGGAACCTCAGGATGTAAAGAGCACATCAGCCTAGGCCTCAGGAAACATGGGTGGAAATTCCCACAATACTGTTTGTTCACTGTGTGACCTTGGGTAAGTCACATCCCCTTCCTGAGGCTTAGAGTCCCCAAGCTATAAAAGAAGAAGCATTTCTTAACCTTTATTTAGGTCATGCATCAGGCCCAGCAAACACTCAGGGAAACTCAAATGAGTGCAGGTCATTTCCCTGCAGAAAAATATAGTTCCATATTCACAGAGGCTTTTGTGTGTGTATAAATCAGGGGTCCACTGATCCCTAAGTTCTACCCATAAACTCCAAGATCAGAACCTTTGGATTAGATGATGTAGCAGAGGTGGTGGCAGTAAAAGCTGACATTTTCTGAGTGTCTGCTGTGTGTCAGGAGATGGCTGAGAATACACATTTCTCCCTCTACAGTCAGCACCATTGTGGTCGGCTAAGCTGTGCCGTCCCACCCTACCCCCAAAGCTGACCAGACCTGCTGGAACTTGTGACTGTGTTACCTTGCATAATTTTAAAAAGAGACCTTTTCTAGAATCTCTCAATGTGAGGGTCCTTACAAGAGAGAGGTAGACAGGTCCAGGGGAGAGGATGAGACGGCAGGAGCAGGGGGAGAAGAAGTGACTTGGAGCTGTAAGTAGAGACTGGAGTGATACCTGGGCCTGAGTCGAGAAACGCAGGTAGCTTCTAGGAGGTAGAAAAAAATGTGAGGAAAGAGATTCTCTCCTGGAGTTGGCCTACTGGCCCTGTTTAGGCTTCCAGTCCCCAGAGCCATATGATGGTACACGGAGGCTGACTTAAAATGATCAGCTGAGGGGTAAATCCGTCACAGCAGCAGTAGATAACCATGCTGACTGTTGTTAGTTTAAGGCTGGGGAGCACGGACTGGGCAGTGCTGGTGCACACTTTAATCCCAGCCCTTGGGAGGCAAAGGCAAGCAGATCTGTGAGCTCAAGGCCAGCCTAGTCTATATAGTGAGCTCCAGGACAGCCAGGGACACACAGAAAAAACCTGTCTTGAAAACCACACACACACACACACACATACACACACACACACACACACACACACACAC
>LOJH01000839.1:5870-60940 GCA_001685095.1 Ellobius talpinus
CCTTCTCCTTCTCCTTCTCCTTCTCCTTCTCCTCCTTCTCCTTCTCCTCCTCCTATTATTATTATTATTATTATTTCCCTATGATTTTGAATGAAAACACTGTATTAGGGTTCTCGAGAGGAACAGAACTTGATAGAATGAATCTATCTATATTAAAAAGGGAATTTATTAGTGTAGCTTACAGGCTGTGGCCAAGCTAGTCCACCAATGGTTGTTTCCTGATTGACAGACCAAGAATTCCGTAGTTCCATCTAGGACGCTGGGTGGCTCAGCCAGTCTGCATTCTACATTGGAGTCCAAAGAAGTAGGTTCTGGTTCCAGTGAAGGAATGCCTGCCTCAGCATCAAGTTAGATAAACTTGCCAGCGAGGGTTAGGGCAAGCAGGCAAAAAGCAAAAGCTTCCTTCTCCCATGTCCTTTTACGTAGGCGGCCACCAGAAGGTACGGTCCCGAGATAGGGTGGGTCTTCCCACTTGAAATGATCCAGTCAAGAAAATCGCTCATAGGGGTGTCCAGATTTCTGGGTTTTAGTTGCTTACAGATGTAGTCAAGCTGATTGGCCATTACAAACACTCCTTTGAATGCCTTTCCCCAAAGCTGGTGTGTTGCTCATAGCTGCTACCCCAATGCCTGGGAGGCTGAGGCAAGAAGGTTTCCAAAAGTTAGATGCCAGCCTGGGCTACACAGTATGACTCTATCTAAAAAAAAAATTCTTTTCTTCAAGTGAGATGATATTCTGGCACTCAGTAGAAAATATTTGTTAAGAAATAAACTGCGTGCCTTTAAAGCATGTAATTTAGGTGTTGACACATGCTCATGACCCTGGAACCATGGGCAGGCTTGAAAGCTGGGGACCTTCAGACTGAACAAGGGTTGCTTCACACCCGTTATGTGCATTTCTGGCCCCTTCAGCAGGTGGCCGCAGCATCTGCTCTTATTCTGGAGGGTACAGGCCTGTAGTTTTGCAGAAACGGAGTCCTCTGTGTTATTTTATATAGCCTGCCCACTTGTGGGACACTCGTCTCAAGATTCACCCAGGTGTGCATGTGTGAACAGCTTGTTGCCTGCTGGCCTATCAGTGTCCGCCTATAAACATGTCTCCACTAGCAGAAACCTTCCCCTGGGCAGGGACTCAGCTACCATGACGGGCTGCTGGCTGTGTAGTGCTCTGGATCCCCGCCTGTGAGACTTCCACATGAATGCTTAGCTCTCCAGACCAGTGCTTCCCAACCTCCCTAATGCTGAAACCTTTTAACACAGTTCCTCAGGCTGTGGTCACCCCCAATCATACAGATTATTTTCGTTTGTACCTCGTAACTATACTTTTGCTGCTGTTATGAGTCATAATGTAAATATCTAATATGCAGGATATCGGAGACGCAGCCCCTGTGAAAGGGTCATTTGACCCCAAAGGGGCTGTGACCCATAGGTTGAGAACCACTGCTCTGGGGTGAGACAGCAGGGGTGGAATAGATTACTGGCCCAGGAGTTGATTCCCTCCTATGGGATTCAGGAATCCGCTGTCCATTCCCACCATGGCCCTTCTTGCTCTAGGCTGACCATTTCCCTCCCATAGACACCTTTTTGTAAGCCATCCATGAAACACCTCAGCCAGCCAGGGTCAGTTTGGCTTGTAAAGGCGAAACTGGAGTCCTTCCTGCCGTGTGAGGTGAGCCAATCCCAAGGTGCCACCAAGGCTGCAGTTTCTCAGTGGTTCCTGGCAGAAGGGTGGCTCCCAAAGTTACTGAGACTAGCAGTGTGCTTTGGGGACATGCAGGGAACCTGTCTACAGACCTGTCTGGGTGAAAATCTAGGAGCTTCTAAACACATCTGTGGCCCTTCCTTAGGCAAGAGTTTCAATGATTTTCCCAACCAAAAATAGATACACTTTCCCCTGATGGGTGGGGCTGGAGTTGAAAGGGAGGCTGTGGATAGTCTTGCCATAGTTAATTTTGTAATGGAGTCCAAGGAATGGAGGAAGGTGAGGGAGAAGGGAGGCCTGTCCCTCTCCCTGTCCATTGGGGAAAGAGGATGTCTGGGGGGGGTAATTGTGCACCTTGTCCTTCAGCAAGAGACTTGGCATCTGCCTCTTTCCTGGTTAGAGCGAAGCAAGAGTTCTTCCACTGAGCTATACCTCAGCTCTAGTTCCCACTCAGGCGGACCTACATGTGTTTAAAAAACTTAATCGCACACAGTATTTGGGTATCAATTTTCTTGTAGAGAACTGCACTTCCAGGGGCCACTCTGTCATCCCCAACTTCCTTTCTCTAGGGGCCAAGCAATAGCTACAGCTCATGTGTGTTTCCCCTCTCCCCTGCCCTCCTCAGTCATCAGAGGCTCCAGAGACAGAAGGACAGGGGTCCTGGACAGAGGTAGGGACACCTGGATGGCATCCTTGCTCTGCCTGTAGTAGCTGTGTCTGCGGTTGTGTGTCTGAGCCTCTGTAGCCCAGGTTTACTCCTCTAGGTGGGAAGTGAGGACTAGACCCGAGTCATAGGTGGTAGTGAAGAGAATGGGTGACAGTTGAAGACCGTCCTGAACACAGGCCAGATGCCCAGTGAGTGTTCTGTCACTCCGTGCCTGTAGCCTTGGGTGTTACCCTGGAATGGTTGTGATGGCACTTCCTCTGAATGCTGCAGGCAGGTGAGGACTGAAATGATGTCCTTTTGGAAGGGCACTGGAAGATTGATAGGCAATTCCTCTTGTCAGAGAAAATGTACCCATCTGTGGTCTACCTAACACAGCTTGAAGTGACCCTTTCCCCGTCCCTCTTTTCCTTCCTTTCCCTCTCTCCCTTCTTTCCTTCCTCCCTCTTTTTCTTCCTGGTTCCCATCCCTTCTCTCTCTCCCTCACCCTTTCTTTCTTGTGGTTCTGAGATGAAACCCAGAGCTTCCTGAATGGTAGACAATAGCTCTCCATTGAGCTGGACCCCAGCTCTGAAGGAAGAATTGTGGGAGCAGTGTAAAGCTGTGCACCCAGGTTCTGGGGTTCTGGAATATTGGGCTTTTACCTCCTGCACCCACGAGCTGGGTGGCATTTGGTTGGCTGCTATGGCCAAGAGTCCTCCGACTTTGGCAGGGTTGTGGGATGCTGGGGGGGTGTGTCTGAATCTTCAACAAACTCTAAGTCTCTCTCCTTCTGCTGCTGGCTCAACCTCTGCTTCAGCCTCCATGCTGATGGATTAGGCTACCGGGGTTATTGGTAGGGCTGACCCCACACCAAGGGTCATGGAATAACCTGGAGTCCCCAAGCATGCTGAGCACACTTTGGTTACTGGTGCTTCACACAGAGGTTTGCTATCTGGAGTTCTTTTTCGCTTCATATCCCAGGATCGTTATATAAACACAGCCGGGCTCAAGCACCTGTCATGCTAACTTCAAAAATAATTTGCAGTTGGATCCCGGCTCCGGATCTTACACTGAAATAAATTCCAGATGGACTAAAGGTCGGAAGGAGCCGGGTAAAATGTTAAGCCCATAAAAATAGTGAATGATTTACTGGGTAGGTGCCACAGGAAGGAGAGGAGCTGGGTGGCCTCAGGGCTTTTAATTTGATGGACACTCACCATGTAGGGGACAACTCGGGGAGACCCCAGGTGCTCTGGAACAATAGTTGTGGTTCCTAGGAGGTATTGTTCAGCTCAGGCAGTGGATGCAGCCTGCTAAAGAGCCCAGAGGCAGCCACTGAGGACTGGGGTCTCTCCATGATGGCTGCTGGTGAGATTGGCTTAGTGGGGAGAACAAAGAAGCTGATGCAGGAGGAAGCAATTGTGCCAGCATCAGGGCATTCCCAGTGGGGCTGGCTTTCCTCAGACCACCGTGGCTTTACCAGCTTTAGAGATGACAGTTCCCATGTCCTGGGGTCCCCTTCATTCTCAGAAAACCTGGCAGGCTGGAGGGAGCACTGAGCAGAAAGTGGGGTATCTGGGAGGAAGCCTCATGGCCGGTGCATGTCTCAATCTCAGCGGTCCATGTGCCGGGAGCCGTATGCCACAACTGGTGTTCTGTCCTGTAGCTGACCCATCCTGCAGCTGAGATTTCAAAGAAGCCTTGTAGGAGAAGCAACACTTTGTGTTTCTTTGTGTTCATGTGTGCAGGTGCACATGTGTACCTGTGAGTATAGAGTCCAGAGGACAACCTTGGGTGCCATTCCGTACGTGCCACCTAACTTGTTTTGTATTTCGAGACAGTCTCTTACTGGGCTATAACTTGCCAAGTAAACTAGACTAGCTGGCCAGCCATCTCCGGGGTTCTTCCATGTCTCTCTCTCTCCCACCAATTAGATTCACACCTGCTTGCCATTGTGCCTGGCTCTTCCTGTGAGTTCTGGGGATTGAGCTCAGGTCGTCTCACTGACTGAGCCATTGCCCTACCTTACACCCATATGAGAACCTCTTATTTAGCCACAGTCTCCTGGAGAGGAATCAGTGGGCTGTGCTGCTGTACTGGATGCAACTGGAATACTAAGGTGCATCCTGGAAGGTTTAGTGTATTGATCTTCTGGTCACTGGGTAGCATGTGTGACCAGCATGGAGCCCCCAGCTTTCTCAGAGGCCAGGGCAGAAGACAATCTCACGGCATCAAGCCAAGCGGCATTTGAGTCCTAGAGAGATTAATTTCAGGAGGAAATCCTGATTCTATCATTGCAAATCCCCCCAGGGGACCCCTGGGTTGCAGGGAAGAATTTCAATCATGGCAGTTTAATAAAGCGCCCACTGAATGAATATCCTCTGTGAGCAGTGTTGATCATGAGGCACCTTTGCAGACCCCCTAGGGAAGCTGCAAACTGACTCTCATTTGTGGAGAAATCAAGAAATGCCCATTTCTTAAAAGGCTCTGAACGCAGCAGTATAATATATCCTGGGGACAAGCAAGAATTTGATGTATAGGAACATGTCCCAGTGTGTTATAAGACGTTGAATCCCAAGGTACCAACTTCCACTCTCCCAAGACCTCTGTCCTTAGGATGGAAGGGTCCCCAGGTTGTTTACGGTATCTCTGTGGCCTCCTGACAGAGCCCCCCCTTCCCACCACGCCCCAGTTCTGATAACCTATATAACAAGTACTAGTGACACACAGTGTCCAGTAGGGCATGGTCTATTCTGTGTTTTTATTTACTCTTTAGAGGGGGATGATATTAGTGGTCTGCCTCACTGTAGTATAATTTAGTGTCCTTGAAGGTGAGATTATTTGATAAAATATTAGAAGAACGTGAATTGATCTTATCAAAATATTCCTTCATGAACAGAATAATCAGGGTGTGGATTTGGCACTGGAGGAAGAGGAAGATGCGTGTGTGAGGGTTGAGAAAAAAAGGCTTTGGAAGAGCTGGAGGGAAGACCAGGAAGACTTCTGCAGGGAGCAGGACCCCAGCTGGGTTTTGAAGGTCGAAGAGGAGCTGATGATGGCCTGGGAGGGCTGGCATTACAGACAGGGTGTAGAAACGCCAGGAGATAAGGTCAAGAAGGCAAATGGCAGCAAATGTTCTAAGGGCTCAGGCGCCTGTAGGGCTGGTGGAGGTGTAGTGGAGGGGGAGGGGTGCATGGTGAGGAGGGAAGGAGAGGATAGAGTCAACAGGTCCTCCAGACTCCTGAGAAGCATGACCTGGGAGCTGCCACCCAGTTCCAGGGACAGGCCAGAAGGGGAGGAAGCCCCTCCTCTGCATTTTCCTTGTAGCCTGCAAATTTCTCAGGGGCTAGACAGCCAGAAAACTCAGGGAGCTTATAGGAGACCCGCCCATTGAGTGTTTCCTGATTGGTTGCTGGGACAGTCAGTCCAAGTAGCCACTCATACATTACTGTGGTCTTTTCTGGAGACTTTGTTCTTAGAATCTCAGGGCACATGCTCAAATCCTGTGGTGAAGGGAGAGCCAAGAGGGAGACATACGGACTAGCAAGATGAAAGAGAATTGGTGTATGTGTCTGGGACCAAGTCACCTTAGTCCGACTGTCTTAAAGGGGGACAGTTCTCACCTTGACCTAGCACTAGAAGAATGTGTTAGCTTGCTACACTATTTGGTTTTAAACAGAAAGCAGGAAGTAAGACTTGGATAAAATCTTCTATTTCCTAAAAATGACTAATTAAAAAGATTAAAAAAAACAACCCAACTTCTAAATAAATATGTGAGCGAGTGCTGTGAGTTTGTTACCGGGTTTAGATGGTGATGTGGCCTCTAGTCGTTCATCTTACGTCCAGCTACTAAAATAGGAAAGATAAGTCTCTGCAGTTCCCAACATTTTAAGCAGGTTTTAACAAAGCACAGGGCACCTACTACTTCACAGGGATGGAGTTGATGGTGGAGATGGTGATGATGGTGATGATGATGGTGATGTGGTGATGGTGCAACCAATACTTTAAAAGTGCCTGATAGGTGCCAGGGACTTTCTGGGCAATATTCTGTCATTAACTCATTGAACCCTACCAACAATCCAAAAAAGAGGACCTTAATGCTGGGCCCCTTTACTGACCATCCTTTCTGTTCTGTAATGGATACATGGACAATGAGTTGGGATGGGTGTGCTCCAGGGGGATAGTGGCTTTGTGCTGGTGGCACAGGTGATTCCCCGTGGTGTGTGACATGTCGCCACCATCCAGTTTGCTAGCACTAGGCTTTTATGATACAAAGGTGACGTCATTAGTGTTTTTGTTCCCCTATACCGTCATTCCTCCTTCCCATCTTCCTCTCTCTCTGTCTTCTTTCTCCTTCTCTGCCGCCCTTCTTCTCTTCTATTTATTTCTTTTTGATAAAGGATCTCATCCTAGCCTAGTCTGGCCTGAACTTCACCATGTAGCCCAGGCTGTCTGGGGCATGTGGCTAACATCCTGCCTCAGCCTCCCAAGTGCTGGGATTATAGGAGCCACCACCTTGCCACAGCATTTCTTTAAGGAAAGTGTCTGAAGTCAGCTTCCCCACTGGGCGAAGTTTAAGAGGGATGTGGCTTCCCGTTCATGGTCCCTGGTCTGGATTGTTTCCGACTACGGCTACTGTGGTATTGAGACCAGCAAGAACCATTGCGGCAGCTGTGGCCACAGCCAGCCTGAAGCACCACCTCCTGGTCTTTGTCTTTAGAGTGCGAATCCAATCAAACCTGTTGCTGCATCTGTCTCCAGTCAGGTGTGCCACTGTCCCCGTTTTATAGGTGAGAAAACACAGAGTTGGAGCGATGGGTTAGAAACCAGTGTGCAGAGCGGCCTCAGGCTATGGCCAGGCCTCAGGACAGTGCGGAAGACTGAAGTGTACTGTGGCTCATCCTGGCCTCCATGCCTGGCAGAGTGAACCTCTCTCTCTTTCCTTCCTTCCCAGCCACCAGGAGAGGTTCATCAGTCACTTGTTTTTCTTCTTAGACTTATTTTATTTTGTGTATATGAGTGCTTTGCCTACATGTATTTCTGGTGTACCACATGTGTACCTAGTGCTTGAGGAAGTGGTGAGCCTCCATGTGGGTTCTGGGAGTCGAACCCAGGTCCTTTGTAAGAGCAAGAAGTGCTATTAACCACTAAGCCAAACTCTCCAAGCCCCTATTAGACACTTTAAAAAAAAATCTCTCCCTCTTCTGCTCTCTTGATTGAATTTCACTCTAGCTCAGGTCTGTTCTGAACTCAATGTGCACTCAAGGTTGGTTTGGAACTCATGGCTATCCTCCTGCCTCAGCCTCCAAAGGACGGGGATTTCAATCATGGGTCAGCCTACCTGGCTCATTCTTTAATCCGTAGCTGGCTCATTCTTCAGTCTTTGGCCCTGATGGAGCACAAAGTGCTTATTCTTTCCTCCTGGCTGTGGTGTCAGCTCTTTTCCCGGGAAGGTCTCTGCATCCTGGCCCTGAGCCTGCGGGGCTGTGATGGAAACCCAGCGTCTTGCAATTTCTCCCCTGGTGTGATGCGTTTAGGATTTGGGACTTCGTTTATGCCATGTGGTGCCTGCATATGCCTAGGCAGCTCCGATGGCTGCTCCCAGCAGCTTGTGTTAAAGAGCTTGTGCCCCCCTCTCATCCTGCTAGTGCCTTGCCTTGCCTTGTCTTAATCCTCCTCTCTGCAGCTTTCCAGGCCCAGCAGGACACTTGGCTAGCAGGAGCAGTACTGTTTGGCTTGATTCTCTTTTTTTGGGTGATTGCTTCGGTCTGAGTATGAGCAAGCACATGTCCATGCACCCCCAGGCACCATCTGCTTCTGCTGGAGGAGGTAAACACCTTTATTTTGCTCCAGAGCCATCACTGCAGGGCTTGAGCCAGCATATCATAGCATCCGAGCTGCTCTTGGGACTTGGGGAACAATCTACTGAGACCCCAGATTTTTGGGGTGTGGAAGTCACAGTTCATAGTGGGCCCCTGATAGTATGGGAACCATTTCATTTGTGGGTAGGTACAATGGTTTTGTACCCCCCCCACTAAGTCAGGCCCTTCTTTTGCCTGCTAGCCCAGCCTCCCTGCTCCCTCCTTCCTCCTTCTCTCCCCTTTCCACTCTTCTTTCTTATCATACTTTGCTTTAGTCCTGTGGTATTCAAGTCTGCATTAAAAGACTCAGAAAGCTCCAAGAGATATTTTCATGCCCAAAATAAGATCCAAGGTTCTTAGCACAGCCACAAGACACGCCCATCGGCAGCTCCTCCCTCTCCCCCATGATCCACCCCTAGGCTGTCCAGCCTAGTCACACCAGAGGCTCACTGTCTTCCAGGCTGTCCCCACTCCATGTCTTCACCAGCCTGGCTTCTGTCTGTAGCACTTTTCCCTGAAGAGCCTCGTCAGCGCCTTCCTCATCTCGCTTGGCTTCCATCTTCCCTGGCTTGGTGTCCTGGTAAGCTGCCATCTGGGGGAGGAAGACACAGGAGGGCTATTTTCAACCGCTAGACTCTCGTGGACCTGGGCCAGACAGAGGCCCATGATCGCCCTCAAGGGCTGATATGAGCCGATACAGGGTGGCCCTGGCTGCCCACGCGCCTAACCCATTCTTCCCGTTGTTCTTCCCTGTTCAGATTTTGCAGTATGCTCCCTGGCCTGTATGTGGTACCCACGACAGTTGTTTTTTCTCACACGAGGAGAGTGGCACCTTTTCTCTAGTGTGGTGCTCAGTGCCTGGAACAGGCCTGGCAGTCGCGAGTATCCTGGGAATTCCAGGCCCTAGTCGCATACAGAGGCGTCCTCCGGGGCAGCAGTGTCTGTGACGACAGTGGCCGCAAATTGCGACGAGGGTGCGCTCATCACTAGGCTGGGACTCTGTCTCTTCTGTTGCTCGTAGGGCTGTTGATTCTTGGATCTGTCTGCAGAGCGTAGGGCATGCTGCGGTGATAAGTGAGTGACCCCTTGCCTCTGCAGTTTTCACAGCCTGGGGAAGCTCGCTTCTCGCTCCCACCACCCACCACCTGTCCGTTCTGATCGGCTGGAACCTCTGCTCTGCTGCTGTCCCACAGGGACCCAGGCTCATCTGGCGCTTTCCACGAGGGGGAGAGAGGTGTTTAGGTGATCTGCCCTCCAGTCTCGGATGCTCAACGCCTCTGCTACACTGGGCTGAGAATAGACCATATGATCTATCCTGTGAAGGTGTCCCTGGCGGAAAGACCCAATCGAAGCTTTGCACCAGGGTAACCGTCGCAGAGCTTGGGAAAGGAGCTGAGCTGAGGGTGAAGGGTAAGGGTACAGATGGAGCTGCTGGAGGCCACCAGGCGCCCTGTTCCACGTCCAGCAGCAGAGGCGCTAGGGTCTTCCCATGAGCCCAGCATCACAGTCCTGCTTGTTATAGCTGAGTTTACTTCTGAAGTCCTCAGAGGTCTGCTGCTGGCGCCTGGGACCCCAAGATGTTTGGGGCTGCCTTCAGAGAGGTACAGTCTCAGAGGAGCAATACTTGGTCCGGAGGCCACCCACCCACAGTGTTCCTTGATATAAAACAAAACAGCCATCATAGTAACCACTTCCCCAGGAGTTTCTTTATCTCTTAGTCTTGGGCTCTCTAGCCTGGGGTTTCACCAATGAGTCAGGTGTTCTTCTACCTTCATCTAGATTTTGGCACCACGGGTGCTTCTCCGCTTAGGATGAGTTAACTTAGGATATGAGAAAAATCACTGTGCAGCTGGGCTAGAAGACTGAGACAGGAGGCTAGTCTGGGGTTCAGGGTAAGCTCAAGGACAGCTTGGGCAACCTTTCAAGTCTGTCTCAAGATTAAAAAGATAGAGAATCTGAGATGTGGCTCAGTTGTCAACTGCTTGCTTAGAATGCATGAGACCCTGCGTTCAATTCCTGTTACAAGTACCCTCCAAAAAATGACTAATGAGTTTGGGAAGGCCATTCTCTCCCTGAACTGGTTCTCCATCCACCATACACCTGGGAGGATGACACAAGGCTACTTTCCCTTTAAAAGGATGGTCAATCCGCTGAGAGGGTGGCAGGAACAACTCGGGAGACCCCTGCACCTAATACTGAGCCAGTGAGCCAGAGGTGGGCTGTAGCATAGGTATAAGTAAATATATGGACATGGTGATTCTTCTGGGACCTGTCACAGCAAGGTGTTTGCTTAAACTTTCCAATGCTATTGGTATGGTACCAAACTCAAGTTTTACCACAGCCTCCATCCTGGGTCGACAATTTCATAGGTCATCCCTTATACACTTTGCATCTTTATGTCTTTGAAAGGCTTCATTCAGAGCTGGAGGGAGGGGCTGAAGAGATGGCTTAGTGGTTAAGAGCCAGTGCTGTTTTTGTAGTAGATGTGAGTTCAGTTCCCAGCACTAACGTTGGTAGGCACACAACGGCCTCTAGGGAATCTGGCGCCCTCTTCTGGATACTGTGGACACTGCATGCACATGTACCCTCCCTCATACACATAGTTAAAAATAAATCTTAAAAAAAAAGAATCGGTGAGACTGAACTTTACCCTATTGACCTTTATTTTTTATTTAAAAAATTTATTTACATGTATGACTGTTTTGTCTGCATGTATGTCTTTGTACTATGTACAGTGTCTGGTGGTGCCTGCAGAGGCAAGGCAAGGGTATAGAATCCCCTAGACTTGGAGCTAGAGATGGTTGTGGGCCACCATGTGGTGATTGGGAATTGAACCCAATTCTCTTAACTACGGAGCCATTTTTCCAGCCTCCCACTGACCTCTTCTCTGTTATTCAGGGCCACTGACAATGAGGTACCCTTATCTTTCACAGTGTTTGAGCTGGTTCAGTATCCTGTTCAGATGAACCCAGCCTGGATTGTCTAGCTGATGGTTTTGCTGAGGAAAAGCTGGGTATGGAGAAGTGTGTGCTACGACCTACCAGGTCATTTATTCATGGGAGAGCACCGCAGACTGCTTTAAAGGGTGCTGACATCATGAGAGAGGCAGGGTGGGCTCCTGTGCCATATGTACAGCTAACTCACAAAAGAATTTTGCAAAGCTCTTAGACATAGGCCCAAACCCTGGACAGTGATGTTTCCCTGTTAAGTTCCACATGGCACCCAGGAGTGCCAGCTTCTAATTTTGCCTTTAAATGAAGGAAACAGGGAGTGGAGTGGACAGGACATGGGTCTGTGCCCACATCAGTTGTGCTGACCCAGCTGTCACAGACTTCTGCTTGGATTACATGCAGGGCACGGGGAGTCTATGCACACTGCACAATACTCCTGTCTTCCACATTTCCCTTCTCTTTGGAAGTGGCCAAAGAGTTGTGACAAGCCATCACATGCAGACAGCTCCCCGGAGAGAAGACTCGTGTTTACTGTGCCCATTGCCTTCCCCGCTCCTGTCCAGCAGAGCCCTGTGCCTTTTCACACATCTGTCCCTTTTCCTGATCTCAATGTATATCGAGAGTGGGGACAAGAGAAGCCTGAAGGTTCTTGAACAAAGGTTTCTCCTTTCTTCTTGGGGACCTTCCAGCACCCCCATGCTCCCCCATTTCATGTACTTTCATGCAAAGATGCCTAACTTTGCTAGATCCATTTAACTGCAGCCCAGGTGTCCGTCCATCTCACACATGGGGACGAGTAGAGGCTGGTCACTCGCTATTCCTGAGGCTGGTCCGCTTTGGGGGCTTACAGCTATGTGTGTGCTCCCAAGTCTCCTGATATACACTGGGTTGTTGTTGTTTGTTTCTTACAAACCATTCCGGACTCTCTCAAGGACTTAGTCAATGCATAAGCACCCCAAGTTCCTTGGTGGATGGCTTTGAAGTAATTTCACGGACTCTGTTTTCAGGTTAGACACCCATTTCACTTGCTGAGTCCTCAAAAAAGACTGAGAGAATAACAGGCACCTGTTTTAGGAGCTAAGAGGGTTCACAAAGTGGTATTTCTTCTGTCTGTGTCTAATGATGCAAGTCAGCATGAACCTTGCTCCCATAGAGTCCGTAGAACTCTATGACTCTATTGGTAGGAAAGGGGCCTTGCTTGAAATGGGTTTCTAGCCTTTAGAAGGCAGTATTTGAATGGATATTAGCCTTCAGGAGCACTGGAAGGTGTAGCCCATCTTGACTTCCTGTCTTATGCTCTCTGCTTCCTGTCTGCGGTTATGTGAATAAGAGCTCCTTCATACTCATCTCCCGTGAATACTGTTACGCCTTCGTCACTAGGATGGACTGAACCCTTTGAACCTGTAAGCCAGAATGAAGTCTCCCTCTCTTAAGTTGCTGGTGTCAGGAATTTTTGTCATAGATGCAAAAGTAACTGCTAATACCAACTGGGAGAGCATCAGCCCCGAGCCTCCCTCCTGGTATTGGTGGTAGCTAACAATGTCGAGTGGTCCTTGCCTGCAGAGTCCTGCCTCAAGCTCTGCCTCAGTCCCCATAGACTCCTCTGCCCTTATCCTTCTGTGCCTTCAGCTGTCCTCTTGAAGAAGGTCAGCAGGTATATGGCTGCAGGCTATCTCCCCCCAGTACTATCTCATTCTAACTCAGACTAGTCTACGAGCCTGTCTTCAAAGAGAGCAACATAATGAGACTCTGGAATCTCGATGTAGGGAACTGGTGATGTGGTCCAATTCACCCCCCATATACGTGGACGGTTTTGAATTTTTCTTGGGTTCTTGGGTTGGGTAAGATGTTTTGGGTCGTAAGGGTTGATTCCTACCAGTGCCTTCCCCTTTCAGAAGCTGGTCTCCATTTGATATAGCCACATACGATGTGAAGAGCTCTCATGGCTTGTGGTGTGAGTCTTGGGAAGGAACAGGTATACAGGAGAAAAACCCTGTTGCCATCCAGGTGTGTGTGTGTGTGTGTGGGCTCCTGATAAGGTTATTCCAAGCGAGATTGGGTTCTCAGAAGGTCCCAGAGGACATGAGGCCGTGCCTGGTAAAGGGCCTGGTTGCCATGGCTGGATGTAGCTAGGGACTCTGCTCCACATCCAAGAGTCATCCAGAGAGAAGGTCAAGTGGGTTAGCCTTGCAGAACTCTGGATACCCAACCCAACTAGGTCTTTACTGAAGATCGAGGCAGACCGGACAAGGTTAAGGAAGAGGTTTGGTAGGAGTCATGGCCCTGAATCTGAAACATACTAGAAAGAGCAAGGAAAGCAGAAATCCACCTGCCGTGAAGCCTGGCTTTGGGACCGCTATCTTTGTGGTAGCTGTCATACTTGCCTTTCCTAGGAGGTGAAACCCTGGCATTGGTACCTTATCATCTCAGTCCCAGGGAGGGAGTGACTTCCTGTTTGCTTTGAGCAAATACTGCCTCTCAATAAATCCATATTTTTGGTATCATAACTGGGGGCAGGGGCGGAAGACCTGTGATCATTAAGGCTTCCTACTAAGAGATCCGTTAACAACTTGGGAGGGACGCGGTATCACTCACTGGCCTGGAAAAGTCTGAACCATGGAACAGGAGCGAGCTGGGCACCAGATGGCTGCACAGAGTTGGGGTCAGACTTTGACTCTCAGTCTTCAGGGTGAAGCGACCCATAGCTAGCATCCTCAGCAGCCAGGCTGCAGCCTCACGTAGCTGAGAGACGGGAAGAACACACGCGAAACAGGCACAGGGGCTGGTGCCCTGTGCCGTCTCAACCTACCTCAAAGGAAGCTGGCCTCAAGCCTACGTGGCTGCTTCAATTTCATGGCCAAGCTGGCAAGTCATTTGAGTGACAGATTTTGTTTGCAGCAACATATAAAGTGACGGTTTCAGGAGGGAACGTGTGTCTTGGGGGCTCCTTAGGAATCCAAGGTCAAAGGCTAGGTCTATAGCTCAGTGGTAGAGCCCTTACTTGCCTGGCATGTATAAGGTCATAAGTTCAGTCCTCAGCACTGCTGGGTTAAAAAAAATCAGGATGTCCCTGGGTTTCAGAGATCAGTATCTTCCTTCCCATTTTGTCATCTGTCTAAGCTTCAGGAGCGTTGCCTCTGGTAACTTCTTAAAAAGGGTCACCTGCCCTTGACTTCGAGACAGTCCATCCAGGTAAATCCCGATTGACCACACCTCTGCCATCTTCCTTCCTTTCTAGGAGCCTCCCAGCTGGGCTAACAAATGTCCTTCACCTTTGGGGTCCCAAGGATGGTATCAGCTGTTGTCAGCACTCACACGCCCTGGATCTGGCTCACCTAGAGGGTGCCAGTGGTTGATATGAGCCTGTCCCTGTCACTGGCGGAAGAAAGCCAGCTTCCAGCAGCTGTGTTTGTTCACATGGGGAGGTGCACCTGTTGGTGATCATAAAATATTATGATTCCATATGTCCCACCAATCATGTCTGTTTCCACTTTTGTCTGGTGTGTGTGTTATCACCCTTTTAGGAGCTGTCCTTGGGGAGACAATGAGGGACAGCTTGGTGGTGGACTGACTCCTTTGGGTGACAAGTGTTTACATGCGGCTGAACCTCATCCCCGGGCGATCTCTACCGTCCTCATGTTCAAAGTGGACAGACATGTTCTCTCCAGGCGCCCTGCGCAGGGCAATGATGATGCATACATACGATGCACGTATGCCACCCCATGAGACTGGGGCTCTGTCAGTCTCACTTTACAAATGGAGAAACTGAGCTGCAGGAGGTTGAAAAGGCTTGGGTTTTTTTCTTTCATTAAATAAAAAAGTGTGTGTGTGTGTGTGTATGTATGTGTGCCATAGATGTAGAGGTGGGAGTTGGTTCTCTCCTTCTACCACATGGGTATATGGGAGGAGGGGCCCCTATCCTGCAGGGCTTTCATCTTAACTTTCACGTTTGCTGTGGCCCGACTTCCAAATAAGGCTGCCTTCTGGGAGTTGGGGTCAGCAGGTCAATGATTGACTCTGGTGGCAGGGAACACAGCTCGCCACACAGCAGGTCATGGCCATCTGTGTGGGTAAGGCCACAGAGCCTGACATGATGGCAGATGACATCTGGCCTGTGGTCAGTCCTACGGGTAGCTCAAGCACTGATCCTATGTTCTCATCTCCACTCTGTCCTGAACTGTGCTGATCCAACCTTGCCTGAGACCCCACCAACCCTGTGTATGCCACCACTGCTTGCTGCAGCGGTCTGCCTTCTTGGGGGTAGTGAGTGAGTAGAGCTGGGGCAGGAGAGAGCTGTTGGGAGTGCCTCGCTTTCCTTTCTAGGCATATGGCCTGGGAAGATGCACCTTGCCAGGCCCTGTAGCGTAGAGCCATCTGACTCAGCTCCCCCTATTTCCTAAGATTCTTCATCCTCCAAGCTCCTCGCTCTCCCCAGCTCCTCTCTCTTCTCTGTCTTCCTTCCCCGGGTCCTCCCAAATTCTCCTTCCCGGCTCATCCCTCATCCCAGCTCCTCTCTCCTTTCTTCCCTCACCCCAGCCTTTCCCTCCCTCCCAGCCCTTCCTCACACCAGCTCTTCTTGTCTTTGATCCTCTCTTACCCCAGCTACTCCTTCATCTCAGTTTCTCCCTCTTTCCAGTTCCCCCCACTGGGCTCCTCCCTTCTTCTGAGTCATCTGTCACTCCACTCCTCCCCAGTCCATTGTGCTCAGGGCTGTAATCGCTTTCCATAGTTGCTCAGTTATCTCTGGTACCTGAGCATCCCTGCTGGGACCTGAGCTCTGCCCACGCCCTTCAGAATAGCTCCTTCATTAACTGTCTGGAATCCCAGCTGCAAGTGCCATCTGTCCCCAGATGGCATCTTCAGATGCTGCTTCCTGAATTCCTGTCATTCATGGGAGACAAATGGCAAGAGGGATGTTTCACAAACATGGGTCTCAGGGTTCTTGGATACCACCTGAGTCACTGGATATGGAGCTATTCTGAGCTTGTTCCTTGTGTTTTACGTGTTAATGAAGGTCTGGCTACACAGAGCACACATCCCATGTCCCCAGGGGAGGTCTGCCCATGGTATGATTCAAAAGGAAAGAAATCTTTGCATTAAAAATGAAGCTGTTCAAAGCTAAGACCCCCCCATACGTCAGCACAGCCTGGGTGGGAATCTAACTCCGCATCACCACCTTGGATTCTTTTCTTGCCCAAAGTACAGGACCGATAGATGCACCTGCCTCATCAAGTGGTTGTTGTGACAACCACAGAGTTTCTTTTTGGGCACCGCTTAGCCTGGCTTGCTACCACCACCATATTTATAGAAACGGGCCTTGTCCGTTGCTTTTTGTGGTTGCTGTTCAGAATGCAAGCAGACGCTGGTGAAGTTCTACCAGACACGCAATGTGCTATTTCCGGGTCTCTGTCAAAGTATCCCCCATGGCCATAGTGATTGGCTTTAGTTGGCATGAGCTGTTTCATGCAGCCATCTTTCCAAGGTAGGGCCCTAAAAAAACCCATTAAAATTCCTACTGCAAATCAGAGGCCAACTTGGGGAACCACAATCCCCTATGGGTAGAGCTTAATTTTAGATTTTGGAAACCTTTGTATCATTTCTGAGAAGTGTTGGAGGTATGACTCTGCCTGCAGATGAAATGCAGTGTACGTATGCACAGGAGCTGTGTACAGCTCTTCACCACAGAAGGTGCTATTAACTTCAGAGGCCCAAAGACGAGGTAAGGTCACCGTGTTCAGGAGAGCAAGCGGCAGGCATCATGTAGTCTGATTGCCATGTCTCAGTCACTGCAGCTACTCAAGATGTGATGGGCGTTGTGGAAAAGCTTTTTCCTCTCAGGGCTTTCATCTCGAATTCTTAGTGTTCAGTGGGATGTACTTTCTGTCTTAACAGAGGAAGAGGTCTCCAAGGGCATCTGTAGCACTGGGTAAATGGTTCCAAGAGCAAGCTCTGGGGTCAGAACCCCTTTTTAAATCCCAGCTCCACCGTCACCTTCCTGTGTGACCCCAGCAAGTTAGTGAACTGTTCAGCAGTAGCTTTCTCTCCGTCAGATGGATGTGATGGTGACACTGGGCCCACAGAGTCATTGTAGACTTTGAATGAGTCCAAGTTGAAGAAATGCCTAGGGCCAGCAGAATGGCTCAGGGGGCAAAGGTGTCTGCCGCTAAGCCTGACCACCTAAGTTCAATCCTTGGGATCCACAAGGTGGAAGGAGAGAATCAACTCCTGCAAGTTGCCTTATGATGTCCACACGTGCACCATGATATGCATTGTGCACAGGCTTGCACACACATATGCATGTGCATGTGTGTGCATGCACTCCCAATACATATTTAGTGTTTTGCTCAAGAATGCCTTCATAGCTTCTTTTGTATCTGGCTCATTTGGTGTATGTGTGTGTATGTGTGTGTGGGGTGTGTACATGTGTGTACACATGTATGCAGGTACAGATGCACCTGTGTGTGGAGTATACATGTATGTGCAGGTATGTGGAAGTCAGAGGCCAATCTTAGTGTTATTTTATAGGTGCCACCTGCTTTTCATCCACTTTATATCTTGAGATAGAGTTTTTCACTGTCCTGAGACTCACCAAGCAGGCGAGGATGGCTGGTTAGAGAGCCTCAGGGATCCCCTCTTTCTGTCTCCCTGGCTGTGGGATTTTAAACATGTACCACCATGCTGGCTTTTATTCATGGGTGCTGGGGATTGAATTCAGGTCATCCTGCCTACAAGGCAAGCAGCTTACTAACTGAGCCATCTTGGTTCTGGCCTTTATGTCCTTTTGACTGAGTACCTATTGTTGGGCTTGCTTGTATGATATAAGTGACACTTGTATGGGGCATGCTAGCAGGGCTGTGGGGTTTACTCACGAACATGAGATGTCCCACACAATTTGCCTACCTATTCTGCTGGCCTTGGCCAAGTGCTGATAATGTCTGGCATTTTTCTGGGCACTTGCTACGAACTCAGCCAATGTAGATCATACCACCTTGTCTCCAGAAAAGCTCTGTGGGGTGAATAAGACCCGTGGGAGCTGAAACTCACAACAGGACTGGTGTCAGAGCTCTTGGGGGGACTGTTTTCCAGTCACAACTTGAATAATGCCCACGGCTCAGTCAGTCTAGGCCAGTGGTTCTCAACCTTCCCTTTAATACAGTTCCTCATCTTGTAGTGATCCCCCGCCCCTGCAACCATAACATTATTTTCATTGCTACTTCATAACTGTAATTTTGCTATTCTTATGCATCATAATGTAAATATCTGCTATGCAGAATACCTCATATGTGACCCCTGTGAAAGGGTCAGTCGATTCCCAAAGGGGTTGCAACCCACAGGTCGAGAACCACTTCTCTGGGTGCCCACAGATCTGCTGACCACTGTTAAGGGTCAGTGCAGAAGACTCACATAAACACTTGCCTGTGTGTTTATCTCCTGAAGTTTGTGCTGCTCGGTCTGCACCACTAGGGAGGACTGCTCCATCTGTGGCCTCGTTGTATGGATCCTTAGAGCCAGTACTGTGCATGAGCCACCCTCTGCACTGCCAAGATGCCACCATGGACAGATGACTCTCGTTTCCAGCTCTAAGCTATCGACATCACGATTATTGTGGGAAGCCTTCCCCTATATCTTAGACAAGCCTTTTTCTGAGAGTGATTTTATCACTGTTTTGAAAAGGAGTTTTCCTTTATAAATATACTTACTTTTATAAAGACAAGGTGACATGTGCCAAAGGTATGGTGGGAACCTTTGACTGCTTTTTGGTGGGCTCAAATGTCCTCCACTGGCAGGTCTGGAGAGATGGCTCAGCAGTTAAGAGCACTGGCTATTCTTCCAGAGGACCCAGGTTCAATGCCCAGAACCCACATAGCAGTTCGTAACTGCATGTAACTCCAGCTCCAGGGTATCCAACACCCTCACACAGACATTCATGCAGGAAAAACACCAATACACATAAAAATAAATAGTATATAAATCATTTTTAAAAAGTCCGCTTACATTTACCCCATTTAATCAAACAAAACCCGACACAGGCAGCAATGATACCTGTTACATTATAAGCAATACTTCCCAATTTAATGCCCTGGGCGTGGCTTCTAATCATGTGGGCCATGAGAAAGAGAAGCAGGGATGGTTGGCAACAAGCCAGGCTGGGGCAGCCTTTCTTAAATCTCTCCCACACCATGATAAATTCCTAGCGTTAGTTTAATATCTAAAAAGATGGGTCTTGAGGATCATGTCTTGAGGACCTCTTTTCAGGATACTGGAGCAGCCTCAGTTAGTAACCTCCCTTCCCCCACCCCCTCCAGAGTGGAAGCTGTAATCCTCCTGCCTTGCTACCTGGCCAGGAGGCTTGTATCTTGAAGCCTTCACCAGAAGCCTAAGTAGTTCACTCAGAAAGTGTCAGTATAAGATGAAAACCTTGGATGGACATAAATCGAGATATATCTTCCCAAACAGTTCATATAGCCCTGCCCAAGAGCCCCACCCCACCCCATAGCCCAACGTCATTATTTAGCTAGAAAACCAACTCTATTATGGAACACTAAAGGAATTCAGGGCTTGGAGGGTGTTGCAGGGTCATACATGGTCATACATACACATGCTTGAAAATGTAGCTTGCTGTCTTTACACAGAGCCTGGCTGCTCTGAGCTCCGCTGCCTAAGGGGAGAGCAAGCAGAGCCTGTTCCTTCAAAGGCTTTAGCAGGGAAGACTTGGAGAAAATGTGGAGCTTTTACAGTCTACACTCCAGGTCACTCTCCGAAAGAGCAGGTGTAAGTAAATGTTCCTTCTGCACATGGGACTCTCACAGCACATCATTCCACTCCCCAGTACCACGGGACAACAGGGAGTAGACAGTGGTTCTCGGCCTTCCTGGTGCTGTGACCCCTTCAATATAGTTCTCCATGTTGTGGTGACCCCCAACCATAAAATTATTTCATTGCTACCCCATAAGTGTAATTTTGCTACTTTTATAATTGTGAACAATAACATAAATATGTGATATGTGACCCCAAAGGGGCCATGACCCACAGGTTGAGAACCCCTGGAATAGAAGCAGCGTGGGACCCCAGGGCTCCCTCTTTTCCAGCAGAGGTGACTGGACTGGGGAACATTGGGGTGGCTGACACTTTCAGTTTCCCCAGAGGGGCCATGTTATCTATATAAAGTATCTTGGTTTTGGAGTGTGGGCTAATAAATTGCATGCCAAAGGAATCTCTTACACAGCCATTATGTGTGTGTGTGCATGCATGTGTGTGTGTGCATGTCTGCGTAAGAGTGTGTGTGTGTGTGCGCGCACATGTGCGTGTGTATGAATGGCTGGCTGTGCTCAAGTATAGCTATGGCCGCACATGGATAGTTTTGCCATGTTGTGAAGACTGCCTCTGGAGCAGAATAAAAAAGATAAAAGCCACACTTGCTGAGACACACTTTTAATTCCCTCTCTCAGGAGGCAGAGGCATGTTAAAACTCTGTGAGTTTGAAACCAGGTCTACGTAGGGAGTTCCAGGCCAGCCAGGGCTATATAATGAGACACTGCACCCCTGTAAAATCCCCAAATTAGAAACAAAAACAACAACAAAAATGTAAACAAGAAAGTTGGCAGTAAGAAACAAGCTGTGATTCTGTGGGTGGTTAATGGTGTCACCAAAGGATACAGCCCTAGCCCATGAGGAAGATATTTGGTGTGGGTGCCTCCCCTCTCCGTCTTCTACCCTCCCCTCCACTCTCCCCTTTTCTCTTCTTTCCCTCTCCTGCTCTCCTCCTCTCTTCTCCCTTTTAATTTTTGAGACGGTGTTTCTCTGTGTATCCCAGGCTGCCTTGTGTTTATGACCCTCCTCTTCAGGAGTGCTGGGATCATACGTGTTCAATACCATGTCAGATTAAATTCTTTATATAAACTTTGTTTAATTTTTTTCCTTCTAAAATTATCCCTTAGAATTTGGAAGTAATTACTCTATTGCATTTTAAGCTCCTATATGTACTTATTCATTCATTCATCCATCCATTCATTATTATGTTTGTGCATGCCATGTGTACATGTATGTCATAGGTTATGTGTGGAGGTCAGAGGACAACTTGAGTGAGTTGGTTCTATCCTTCCACCTTGTGGGTTCTGGGGCTTGAACGCACAAGGCTGTTGGGCTTGGTAGCAGACACTTTTACCTGCTGAGCCACTAACTCTTTTTGATAAATCCCAAATGTGGCTTTCTGTTTCCTCCTGATAGAATGAAGCAGGCAAGAGACACAGAGCTGCAGAGTATGACACCCCTAATGTCTGCATAAAAACCAAGAGCACCCACACTTTCCAGTGTCATGTCATGACAGGTGACATGGACTGATAACCTGCAACAGGGCTTCTTAGCTGTAAAGAAGTCACTTCAGGGGACCTTCCAGTGGTACCATGTCTCCTCCTCCTCCTCTTTTTCTTCTTCTTCTTCCTCCCCCTCCTCCTCTTCCTCTTTCTTCTTTGGATGTGATGTCCAAATCATTTTGAGTCAGTCTTGTCCCTCCATCACTCTTCCCAGATCTGCTGCACAGAACCACAGCTGGACCAAAAAAAAATGTGTTGGAATTTTCAAGTAGCCAAGTCACAGGAAGAAAGGAAAAAGCCAACATATTAATATTAGTAGATGCTAATTTCAATATGACCAGGCTAGTACAAAACCAGTGTGAGTTTTGAGAAGTTCACATTGCCCCTCTGTTGGTACCAAGTCTGGAGAACCAGGTGTGTCCCATCTTTGAATCATGTCCTGGGCCACTGTGACTTACAGCCAAGGGACTCCTGTATTGGCTGTGGCTCATGCCTGACTTGACTTCTTAACATTTCTGCTCTACTTCCTGGGCTGTGGATATCAGGGAGCCAGAACAACAGGCTCTGCCTTTGATCACCTTGTTGTCTTGTTTCTGAAAAAGGTTCCTGGACCTAAGAGATGGCTCAGTAGGCAAAGTGCTTACCACACAAGTATGAGGGCCTGAGTTCGAATTCCCAGAATCCACATAAAGTTGAACACAGTAGTCTGCATCTGTAGCCCCAGTGTAGCTAAGGTAAGAGAGGAAATGAGGACAGGTAAATCACTGGGTTAGCCTGGCACACACAGCCACGAAGAAGAGAGATACTGCCTCAAACAAAATGGGAGGAGAGAAATTCCACCTAAGCTTGTCCTCTGATTTCCATAGAAGGGCCATGCATGAGCATTCACATAGACGAATGTGCTGCACACATGTCCATGCATCATAGAGACACACATTTACACATCAAATAAGTAATTTAAAAACTAAAAACAAGCAAAGAAAAATTTGAGAACTGAAGACTAAAGAAATCATGGCTGCTCATGGGGTTCCCAAGAATGGGAGTGGGGGTGTCCCTGACTCTTCTGCCTGTCCTTGGGACCCTTTCCCTCCTACTGGGTTGCCATGTCCAGCTGTGATATGGGGGTTTGTGCCCAGTCTTGCCATATCTTGTTAGGCCATGTACATGTAAGGATCTGAGTTCAAGTCCCAGCACCCATATAAGATGCTAACCTTATGGCCTGCTCTCGTGATGCCAGTGCTGGGGATTCCCTGAGGCTCACTGGTCAGCCAACACAGCCTACTTGGCAAGTTTGATGCCAATGAGAAACCCTTCCTCAAAAGAGGTGAACATATGAAATGACACATGAATACCTGAGGTTGATCTCTAGCCTCTGTGTGTGTGCATGCGAGCGTGTGCATGCGTGCGCACACACACACACACACACACACACACATTCCAGATGAAACTGTTGGAAAATAAAGCCATTAGATGCAGTTTGGTCCAGAGACAGGCTCACCTACAGCCACAGCACAAAACAATATTTGCTCAAGGAATGGAAAGTGCTTGAACCTTGTCCCGGGAGCATGCTTCTCCAAAATGTGTTCTCAAGAGAAATAACACATCCAGGAGCGAGATGTGACATGCTGCTAAGGCTGGACACTGCTTGACCCTGTGGCTTAGGGATCCAAGGACTCCCTGGGTCAGACCATCTCTCCCTGCCAGCTCTCTACCTTTCGAGGCTGAGCTCAAGTACCCAGCAGGCAGAACAGCCCGCTCAGTGGGTTGCCAGAACAAAGGACTCCGTTTATATCTGAATTGAAATCTTCAGACTGGAACACTACCTGCTTTGGTCTGAGATTCTCAGGAGTGAGCTGCATGCTAAAGGGCTGAGGAAAGAGGGGGCAGGGGGAGGGAGAGGAGAGAGGAGCCCCAAGGCAGCTTTCATGCGGTTTCTCAGTGCCATCCAGGGAAGCAGCAAGGACACTACTGTGAGCCTGGCACTGACCATGAAGCTGGACACCCCAAGGTGACAGCATCGTGGAGAGCAAAGTCCTAAAGAGCATACAGGGCATGTCCTCTCTACAGGCACTTTGAGAGGCTGTGGTGAGGTAGTCAGGAAGTGAAGGGGTTGGGATGAATGAGGAAGGAATCAGGATGGGCAAGGGAGTAAACCAAGCTGCCTAGATGGATAGAACCAGCAGGGCGTATTTTCCTGGTGTCCTCTGGGAATTCGAGATGAATGGTGGATCGGCAGGAGGTTTGACAGCAAAGCAAACTCCAGGTCACCTTCTGTCAATGACAACCTTGGCAGGTTCCTCTGTCTTGAGAAGCATTCTAGAAAGAAACACCGACTGCTGAACAGTGACAGATTCTAGACTCCAAGGACTGTGAAGCTGTTTGCTTTGTGGTCACATTGGCAATAAAGATGACAAGCCACCCTCTTTTATAACGGATTTATTTTATTTTTAATTGTGTGTATGGGTGTCTGTGGGTGGGTATGTACATGTTGGGTGCAGGTACCCATAGAGGACAGAAGAGGGTGCCAGAGCTGGAGTTGCAAGTGGTTGTGAGCCACCCGACGTGGGGGGGTAGGAACTGAACTCAGGTTATCAGCAAGACCATTATGCACTCCTAAGCACTGAGCCGTCACTACAGCCCCCACTCCCTGAAAGAGGCCCCAGTGTCAGGAACTCTTAAGAATGAACATATGACTTGCTTATCTCAGTTTTCACATTTTAACAAAACTTGTGTGACTCTGCTATGCTGTCTCCATGGAGCTACCAAGACCTTGGAAATGGGGAGATCCTTATTTAAAAGAACACAAATTCCTCTTTGGTCAGTGTGGGATAGGCCCTTTTCTCTGCAAGCTCTTGGTCTCTTCACGTTACTCTTGGTGTCTTTGCTTCCTAGCTTTATTTCTCAGCAATGTGGTGGCTATAGGGTTGTGTGTTTTCTGATCTGGAATGGCAATCCATTACCTTTCTGAAAATGAGTAATGTAAACTTTTGAAGTTGTGTTTTCTCATAACATAGGATAATTCACCCCAAAATAGAAATGAATATATATACTATAAATTAATTTAATAAGATAATGCTTTATGTGTATACAATGTAATACTTTTGAAAATAATAGGGCTGTGTGTTGGCAAAGGTGTGGGAAAATGTGGAGCTTCTGAGAGAGAGAGGAGGTGGAGCCATTCTGCTGGAACTACAAATAGCCTTGCACCTCCCACAGACTGAAAGATGGAAGAACCATCTCAGGGGTGGGAGACAGTAGGGAGAACCCTGAGGGACACATAGACCAAATTGTCAGGGCGTCATTAAAAATATGGCTAAGTTTGTAGAATTTATCTTTATTTAAATTCTTAAGTAGTGGAATTTGTCATGACATTTTTCTTTTGTATTTTGCTTTTGTTTGTCCCTTTGCCATCCCTTCTGCCCTCCAAGTGCTGTCTTCCTCCCTTCCTCTTTCCAAACAGTCTGCCTTCTGCTTTTGCACCTTATAGATTTCGTTACTTTCCTTTTTTTCTATTTCTTTTTAAAAGATTGGTTTTATTTTATGGAAGCTGGCGAGAGGGCTCAGGGGTTAGGAGGACCCCAGTTTTGTTCCTAGCACACATGTATATCTGTGTGCATGCATGAGTGCAGTTATGCATGAGGCCAGCAGAGGGCATCAGATTCCTTGTAGCTGCAGCTGAAGGTAGTTGTGATCTGCCTCAAGTAGGTGCTGAGAACTGAACCTTGGTCTCTGGAAGAGCAATACATACTCTTAACCACTGACATGTCTCTTTTTACCTTTCATGGGTGGTGGTGCATGCCTTTAATCCCAACACTCAGGAGGTAGAGGCAGGTGGATCTCTGAGTTTAAGACCAGCCTCGTCTACAAAGTAAGTTTCAGGGCAGTCAGAAACCCTGTCTTGAAAGAAACAAACAAACAAAACAAAACAGAAAAGAGTGCCCTTAAGATTTTTCTCTTTTCATGGTCTTCTTTCTGCTTTTATCACAAGCACACACTTCCTTGTCATTCTGAATCCAGTTTGTTTCCCTTGAATCTGAATCCTCAAATTCCATCTGTTTCCCTGCTAATGTCATGATTCCTTTCTTCTCTACAAACCAAATTTCACTCCGAACCCCGCCCACGTTTTCTACACCCTTTATACCTGCTGGTCGGATATCACCTCACATGTCAGCCCCGCATCAGGGTCCCCTAAGCATCTTCTCAGACCCACATGATGCTGCCTTAAGGGGTTGATGGAGAGCAAGAGCAGGCCAGCTATGGTTCTGCATCCTCACCTTCTTATGCAGGTTGTTGATCCTTGTCTGCCATGGGAGCCTGATGAATGAGCCTGGAGTGACAGCCCTGGGCCAGTCAGATATGGTCACTAGCGGGGGAGGCTGCTGAATGCATGATGCTGCAGCATCTGGCCTTTCTTTGCCCTGCTGTAAAGCTGAGAACACCGTTGTCACACAGGGAAAATGAATCTCTCTCTCTCTCTCTCTCTCTCTCTCTCTCTTTCTTTGATAAAGAAAGGCTTATTCCTTTAGTAATTACTTGAAACTGTGGAGCCCAAGGACTCTTTCTTGCCCACCATTCTCTTTTCTTAAATCCATTTTCTATTTTCTTTCCTGAAGAGGATTAGGTGTTTCTAAAGCAAGGGGATTAAAAAGATCCACAGTGATGGAGACCCACATGGGCTTCCGAGCTGAGATTCTGAGACGGCATCTGTGTGAAGCCGAGCTGAGGCTCTCAGACTCGAGGTGATGTCTTTCCCAGAGCTCAGCTTTTCAGGAAAGAGACTGTAGCTGGGGAAAAACTCAGGGTTCTGGGTTCCAGCAAAGCTACAGTATGAGAGAGAAAGATTCCAGCTGGGTGCATGGAGGGATTGCAGGTCCCAAGGTGGCAGCTCACACGTGGCACTGTGTCTGGCTAGGCGATGCTGTTGCTCCCTGGAAAGCCATGTATTTTGCCTGCTGCTTCATCCTGGTTCTCATCTGTAACTAGTGGCATCCTGGATGCCCTATGCTGCCTTCCTGATCACCTGCCGAAGCTCTACCTGCCTCCAATTCTTCCAGAACCCCATGCTTTCATCTCCTTGGGGTCCCTGCTCTTGATACAGCCATGAACTCTTTTCGCTTGCCAGGCTTAGTTCATGTCATCCCCAGACAGTCCTGCTCTCTCTTCCTCTCTCTTACTTATTTTAACTTGTCTTTTCCTAGAACCTAATCCATCTGGCAAGGTGTGGTCCTTTGTACATCTCCCCAACCAGGAAGCAACCTACAAGAGCAGGGTTTGTCTTGGGGTTCCTTGAGATGCCCCAGTACCGTATTTGGGGTTTCTGAGAAGGTTGGTATAATCCCCTGGTCAGAGTCACAACTTCATCCATAAGAGAATCAGTTTGCACAAAGCACCCCGAGTTAGGCACCTTGTAAGCATCTAAGCATTTGTTAGACTGACAACGTACACAGCAACCCAAAGGCGGGTCTGAGGCATAGTGTGGTCCTCGCAGGTGTGATACCATCTGAGTCCCCCAGCTAGTTGCTGCCCTAACCTCGTGGTCTGTGGATGCTTCAAAGGAAACCAGTCCAACTTCTCTTGTGAAGAAGCCGCAAACCAGAAGGGCTTCTGAAGGTCTGGTGGGTGCAGAGAGATCTTTTTTTCTTTTTCTTTTTTCTTTTCTTTTCTTTTTTTCTTTTTCTTTTTTTCTTTTCTTTTTTTGCAAAGCCACATTGAAACAGAAGAAGGAAGGTGGTGTCTTGGGCCTGAATGTGGCTGCGGTCAGGTTCACAGGCGAAGGATGTATCTTGCATGAGTTGCCTCTGAGTACCTTGCAGGAAATGAGGGGAACAAGCCTCTAAAAATGCATAGCCCTAGGCTGGAGAGAGGGCAGAGCACTAATGCCAGGCACCACTTAGGGGACATCTGTAGAGCTTACTGTCACCTGAACACAATCTGTCAGGGTGCAGCCTCAGGAACCGACTGGAGCCTGGATATGGGTCCTGCCTGATCTGAGATGTTAAGCCTCTCAAACTATGCCCTGGCAAACCTTTATTTTTTTTCCCTACAGTACCCAGTATCAAGTGTTTCTGTTATAGCAACAAACTAGAGGAAGAGTGTAGCGACTGATTTGGGCTCTGAAATAGATTTGCTGTGTGATCCTCCTTGTCTTATAACCTCTCTGAGCTACAGTCTCAGGAGGAAGCCTGTAGTAGACAATTAGGTCCAATGGCAAACACATGGGTGTTTACCGCTAATTGTCTGGAAACACAGACAGTATTGCCAGATTTTCAGCTTGTATTTATTTATTTTTCTTTTCCAGAAAATATCAGTCCTTATTTTCCCATTACATTTCTTATTTTTTAAATGTTGGTCACAATCTCTAAACCTCGAAAACACTTAAAGGATGTGGGCCATAAGCCGTCATCTGCTGCCACGCCGGAAGCCTTCACTCCCTGGGCCGAGGGGTGTACTCAGGGAGCTGTTTCTCATCAGGGTTCTATGGGTATGCCTACATCATCTTTCAGAGCGATCCCAGTGACCCTGCAGGAAGAAAGAACTGCATGTTTATTTGCAATGCTTCCAGCTAGTTGGAGCAGAGCTTGCATGCTTAATATTGCCTTTTTCTCCACCCAAGTCCTGCTCGCAAAAGGGGCAGTTTCAAAACTGACCCAGGCCTGTACCTAAGTTGGATGGCTCTTCTGTATCTTGTCCATCTAGGCAAGGTCACTTCTTCTCATTTCGGGCATTGGGAGGCATCGCTCTGAGCACTGGAACTTGTGGATTTAGTAGGAAGGGACTTTCCTTGTGATGTGACAGATGTCTAGTGAATGGCTTGTGGAGGAAGCTGCATCAAGGAGACCAAGGCACTGTTTTTCTATTGGCCAATACCATAATCTGTCACCTAACATATGGTGGTCACATCAATCTCCCAAGGTTTTATTAGGTAGCCCTAGCCGACCTGGTACTTATTACGTAGCCAAGGATTCATATTCATATTCATGGCAGTCCCTCCTGCTTTAGTCTTCCAAGTGCTGGGATTATATGGGTGGACTGCCACGCCTGTCTATAACATCATTTTTAAAGAATGATTGATTGATGTTTGGTTTGATTGCCATACGGAAAGCCAGTCAGCCATCAATCTCAGGAGCTAGTCTTGGGGAAGGGAAGGGTCCTTCTGAGTGCCAATGAAGTTTCTTTCTAGTAGTGAAGATGGTTACTCCATTTATGTATCATATATGCCATTGTGGGAGCCCATGGATATGAATTTGTTCCACTTTAACTAAAGGTCAGAGAGTTCGGACCTCTTCTTGCTCCTTCAAGGTTATATGGCAGGAGGCTTGACCCAATGTGTGGCTACTAACAGGATGTTTTGACCTAGGGTGTGGTTACTTGATGTTTTGGGTTTTAAGACGGTAATTACTTTGTTCCTTGTGTCATGGTAAAGAAGTCTCTTGCCTTCCCCCTCCTCTTCTGATTGGGGTATATAAAGGCCATGTGAAATAAGCACAAGGCGAATCTCAGTACTTACTAGATGGTCTCCAGACTCTACCAATTGTCTCTTGCCTATTTCTTTCTTAATCTTCACATTTCTCTCCAAGCATGGATGAATAAGCCAGGAGGAATCCGGTAGTTGTTGCCCAGACATGGGACACAACACCCTGTCATCTCCTCAGGGATAGTTGGCCACACAGCATCCTCATCCGCTGGTGTGCCTGAAGCAACCATCTCTGGGAATTTCCAAGGCAATGCTGGAGGCTCAGAGCTGGAAGGAGAGAAGGGGGAAGAAGGCTGGTGGAGTCTTAATGGAGAGTGTCGTCATTTCCAAACCATTAATCAATCCTCTCTGGGAGAAGCAGCACCTTTTAAAAAAGTTACTTAATGTTTTCATGGCCTTGTTATCTGTGGAGAGACCCATGGAGGCTCATCTTTTACAGTAACCCAGACATAATGGATGTTCCTGCCTTCCCGTATTAGTGGCTAGTGAACTCCGAGCTTAGCCATACCATATAACAACAGGCCAGTGTCTTAGGCGTGGGATTCTCACTGTACAATTTTCTACATATTGCCCCCTTTCTTCTCTTAGCTTATTGTTCTGAGCAGTCTTATTGCATGGCTATTTTATTACAGGTACCCTTCAATCCTTTTTAGAAGCTAGGAGTAGTTTATGTGTTCTTGTGTGCAGTTCAGGCTGACAACCTATGGGCTCACATCTCCCGCAGAGATGCATCTCTTAAGTCCACAGGTCATGCTGAGGTCACAAGGAGTGAAAAATTACCCAGAAGGTCTCTCAGGCACAAGGGTCTCAGAGGGGCTAAGCACCATGAGTCTCAGAGGAATTCTTGGCATCTATCTGCAGTCTATCTCTATGGGAACATATACCTGTTGTGAATTTTTAATATGAGTGGAATTAAACAATGCATGGCTTTTGGGCTCCAGATTTCTTTACCTTGAAGCACGTTATTGTGGACTTTCTCAGAGTAGAAGGAAATTGAGACTTAGAACTGTCTCCTCTCCCCATCATTCTGGGAAGGCAGACTGTTGTTTGGGTCACAGCCCCCTTAGTTGCATAATGGTATTTCATAGTCAAATGATCTCATGAAAATCAACAAGAATTGAAGGGTTAAATGATTTTCTCCCAATTAAACTTGGAGTGGTTGGGACTAGAAACTCCAGGCCAGGCTCTTTGAGGTGTAATTATACAGATTATCCTGCAGGCCTCAAATTAGGTAGCTCTCACGGTGTCAACGCCACTGGGTGGATGTGGCTGGAAACGATCAGGACCCTGGACAGAGCAAACATTTCTTTCTGTTTGGTTTTTGAGAATTTTGTGTGTCCTATTGTATTTACATCACACTTTCCACTCCTTCTGCTCCTCTCATATTCCCCATACCCTCTCAAATTTATGACCTCCTTTTCTTTAATTATTATTGTTATGTATGTATGTTACATAAATACAACCTGCTGAGTCTACTTAGAGTTGCTCATGGGTACATGTGTTCATTACTTGGGACTGGATAATCTATCAGGGGAAGGCTGATTCTCTCTCTCTCTCTCTCTCTCTCCAGCCATTGATTGCCTGTAGCTCTTCATCTAAGGGTGTAAGGGTGGGGCCTTTGGAGATTTCCCACAACACTGGTAAGTCAACTGGTGTCATTGAGCAGGTCTTGTTTAGGTGACTATACTATTGAGACTTCATGAAGGCAGCTTCCCTGTCACCTATAAAAGACACAGTTTCACGGTAGACATCTTGTCCTGGTCCTCTGGCTCTTAGGATCTTTCTGCCCCATCTTCCTCTTTGTTTCCTGAGTCTTAGGTTGGAAGGGTTGTATTGGAGAGGCAGCAACTGAGGATGAGCAACTGAGGATGAGGCCAGCTCATTTGTTCTCTGCATTTTCACCAGCTGTGGATTTCTGTGATGGTCTCCCATCTGCTTCAAAAAGAGGCTTCATGATAAGGGGCGAGAGCTACACTGATCTGTGTATCCAAGGAGAGGCGTGAAGAATGCAGTTGGGAATGCTATTGGTCTCTCCATGGCTCATTCCTTTGCGTACTGCATATCTCTCTACTCCTAATCTATCTTCAAGACCCCTTCACCCCCTAGCAACTCCATCCTCCCTGCCAATGACACCAGGCTGGCATCTCTTGCAAGAATGAGACAACAAGCACCCAGTGTTGGCTTACTGCGTCATTGATGGTACCATTCTTGTATGGTAATATTAGACTAGACTTTGTGTTGTAATGACACAGTCTATATCTGAACCTGGTGAGGTTGCTCTTTATCATTTGTAAGTCATTACACATGTCCAGACTTGAGAGTGAGTCTTTTGTCTCACTTTTCCCAGATGACAAAACCAAACTGGATGACTCTAAACAAATGGACAGCACTAACCAAGTTCAGAATACAAACCCAGGCTCCTTTGGTACGTCATTAAGATCCTTAAATCAAGTTTCCCTTTGGAGATGAAGATGTTGCAGTCAGGACAGGGCAGATGGCTCAGCTGGTGAAGTGCTTGCCATGCAAGCATAAGGAGATGAATTGGATTCCTGGGAACTTGCATGCAAAGCCGGACTCAGCAGAGCGACTCTGCAATCCCAGCACTGGGGAGTCTGAGACAGGAGGATCCCAGGCACTCTCTGGCCAGCCAGCCTAGCTGAGTTGATGAGGTTTAGGTCCAATGAGAGACTCTACCTCAAAAACAACAACAACAAAAATAAATAAATAAAAAATAAACAAATAACAACAACAAAACGCTCAATATCAACCTCTGTGCTCTCTGCCCACATGCGTGCACACATGCATCCACACCCACAGTACACACTCACGGACACATGGGCATGCACATTCACACACATCCTCTCACAACAAGTGTTGCATTGGAAAGTTTACATTGTTGTGCTTGGCCTCTTTCAGGCTCCTGCTGAGCTTTCTGTTTAAACTTATGTAAAGTCATTTTTCATAAATCACTGTTTCGATTCGGCTTGGCTGTTAGCCCTGGACAGCCAACGTGGCAGTTGCTTGAGCCTGTGAAATAGGATGCAGGCATCAGCTCTGTGTGGAGTTTGGTAAGGTTACGTAGAATGTGTGTACGTGTTCATTTTTGATCTCATGGAAATGAAGCTTCCCCCAGAGATCTTCTTAGCCCCCATTCCCAGGCTGTGCCTGCAAGACCCTAGCTCTGGAGTAACTGTAGCCTTCTAGAACTTTCTGGCTAGAGACACTTCTGGGCTTGCTACCCAGGAGACTGTGTGGCAAGAATAGGTTGGGGTGTAGGGGGATGGAGCTGGAAATCCCTACTACCTGGTTCAAACACTGAGGGTTGCCTACTATGTAGAGGCTTCTTGCTCAGGCTGTTAATGACTCACCTCCCCAATTGTGCCTTAGTTTCTGCATAAGGCAAGAGAGACACCACCCTGCAGTGCTGACATGGCCAAGATTTGGAGGACTGGGGAGGTTTTAGGAAGCAGAGTGCGAAAGTAGCCTGCTCGGTCACTATAGCTGTTACGGAGTCACACATGAGCCTTTCTGGGCACCTAGCTGTCAAGGTCTCTCTGAGGCTAGGAACACAATCTCTCCACCTCTGGTGTCTTCAGCAGCCCCTTTTGCTCTGTCTCCAGCAGTAGACAAGCATCTGTTGGGTCTGTAAGTGCTGCTGGGAGTCTGGCATTTGGGTTTCCTATGGCACATGTGGTGTGAGGTTCCTGAGACAGAGGCACCATGATATCTTCCATGAGTTCCTAATTTGTGTTCTTATTCTGAGGGATTCTCTCATTCATCTCTCACTCAGATGTATCCCTGGAAGGACAGATTCCCCTAGGTCTCCCTCCCATGACTGCCTATGTTTCTGTGGCTGTCAATGTTTTACATGCCCTATCTTGTCTTCCTTTCCCGTGAGGCCGGGGCCGGGAGCTATGTCTAGAACACATACGTGTTGGGGGGCACCCACTGAGGCCGGATATAGAGGAAGCAGAACCCACAACTTCTCCAGACCCCTCGCTTTCCCTCTATTGCTAAGTTCTCCTTCTTTCCATCTTACCACTGCCAAGTGGACATGCTGAGCATTCCAGGAGGGTGGGAGACACCCAGAGGGCTGGTTCTTTTCTTCCCAAGCTCTTGACATGCTCATGCTCTCGGGGAACTAGGAAAACTCAGCTTACCTCTCAGTGCTGTGGCAAGGTGATAGACCAGTCTGGGAACCCTAGGCTGGGTGCATAGAATGTCAGACACTCCAGAGGCCGAGCTCCAAGGTCAAGGAGTTGGTGAGTTCCATAGTATCTCAGTTCCCTTTATGCATGCAGGAGGCTTTGTCTTTACATGTCTGTGTGTATGGGAGGGATAGAAGAAAAGCAGGAAGGGGGTATTACCCTTATAGCATCATTAAACCTTAAGAATCTCTCAAGAGCTCTGTCTAAAATATTGCTATGTTGAGGTTCCAAGATATACTTTTGGAGAGAATAGTTCAGCCCACAGTAGTGCATATGGCCTCACCAGGCTCAGATGAATAGCGCTGCCCCAGCACCCTGCATCACCTACTTTCTCCCTGTATAAAGGGAACTCCTGCCCAGTAGATCTCCGTGCCCTCACTTGCCCACCAGTATTTGGATTCTACCTCTGCCTGACTTCTCTAACAGAGACCCCCACTTTCAAGCCTGATCCAAACTGTAGATGCATCTACTTTGGGAATAAATCCACTTGTTTTGAGTCACTGGGCCATATATCAAAACAGGAGTAATTTAAAGAAAGTCATGGTGACAGCTGTTGAAGGAACAGCAGCCCCAGTGACTCCAGGCACCCTTCTTCCTGTGTGGCTTCTATACTTGGGTCTGTGCTGCAGCTGACTGAAGTGGGCACATCTTCACTGTTCGTATAGAATATTCTTGTGTTTTGTCCTGTTGTCCGTGTGTAGTGCTTCTCTGTCCCTTGAAGGTGGATGAGATTCAAACTCTGGAGTAGGTGTTACCTCACTCCATTACCCTCATTGGAATTTCTTTTTTTTTCTTTTTTTTTGTCAATAATTCTGCTTGACACTTCAGAAAATCAATTCAGGTTTTTCCCAGTTATTGTATCAGTGAATATTGAATGTTTGAGAAAGACCTATTTACTAGACTTTCCGCTTTGGCCCAAGATTTCAAGATTGAATTCCCAGGAGATCTCAAGTCTGGTCCTGGGACCTTCTGGTCACTTGCCTGGAGCTACCCAAAGCTGTGTGCCCATCTGCAGGATGTAAGGAGATGGTGCTTCCTGTGTGCAGTGTTGACCCTAGGATTTCACATACGCACTGTCTCACGTGACTGTGCTCTCTCTTGTGCATCCTCACTCTGGTGGTCCTGAACCCTGTCCCTTTGCTGGGCTTTGGCTGCAACTACATGCATACTTTAAGAGTTAGTGGTCCGAGGGTTAGGCAGATGGCTCAATGGGTAGAGTGTTTGCTGTTCAAGGGTGAGGATCTGAGTTCGATTCCCAGAACCTGTGTTTTAAAAAAGCCAGCTATGTACTCTAGAGAGGTAGAGACAGGAGGATCCTTTAGTTTTGCTGGCCATCCCAGACTGTTAACAAACTCCAGTTTAGTGAGAGATGGTGCCTCAGAAAAAGCAAGCTGATGATGTCTGATGTGTGACAGTTGCAGTCATCCTCCAGCTTCTACCTACAAGTACACATATGTGTAAACACACATGTACAGATTTAGCTCTCTGAGGCAGCAAGGAAGTCTGTGCAAGCCAGATTGCCTGTTTTTGCAATGCTATTCCAGGCCAGAAGAGACTGGGAAGGAGGGACCCTGTTCCCCGAATCACTCCTCAACATAGTCGTGACAATAAGTGAGTCACACTCTCCCCATCTCGAGGCTGTGGGCGTGTGTCGCTGAGCTTAATTACTGAGCCCTTCGATGCGGTCAGCAGCCAGTGGGATCCACCTCCACAGGGTCCCATTCTGACACAGAGGAGAGCCACATGCACTTAAGTGACAGGGGTGTCCGGGACCTCAGCCTGTGGAAACCCTGTATCAGAGTGTGTCAAATCCTCAGTCCTCCCTGCCATGTCCTTCTGTGGATCCTCAGCTTGGTTGTCACCCTCACTGCCTGGTACAGATAGATTTGTCGTGTTGCGGCTGCAAGCCCACACATTATAGAAGCCTTATGCTTATATATGTATTGCACAGAATGGTCTTTATTTGGCATTTCTTAAACAGGGCTTGTTAATTAGAGCAGCTTAAACTTCAGAGGGGCTCAGTTTAACTAGAGTGATACCGATTTTCCTGAGCAGACACCCCTGATGCCTATGATGTTGTCATGAAGCCTTTTAGGGTGCATCTCGCAGTCTAAGGGTTTGATAGGTTAAGGGTGAGCGCTGAGCACTTGCTAAGTTGTCCCCAGGTGTTATAATGACCACGCATCAGAACTGCATGTGTGCTCTGCTCCCACAGGGGACACCAGAGCCTATGCGATTTAAGCAGCCGCCTTGAGGTCACAGCCACAGCACCCCTTCCCATGTCATCTCTGGCTTCTTTGAGGGTGAGCCATGTGAGCCATGTGAGCCATATAGGGACACACTCATAACCTGCTGCTCAGCCGTGGAGCCCGTTCAGGTTTAACCTGGCTTCCTCCCTCATTCCTTCCTATCTGTCACTGGTCAGGTTTGACATCCCTACCCAGGACTCAGCTCTTTTTTGGCTGGTCTATGGGTTATTTCCCATGACCTCTTTCTGTGGCTGACTCCTTGCCATGGGGACTGAGGTCATAAGTGGTCCCTGAGTGCTTCATGACTGGACTGATTTGTAAACACCGCAATAGTAGGAAAAGGAGGTGGCATGTCTTTCTCTTCGCCTGGCGCTGTCTTGGCGTCGTGTCTCCTGCCTTGAATTAGACAGCCTGTTGTTTTCCCCTCTAGCAATACCAGCTGCAGCCACTGAACCCAGTGGAATGGAATTTCATAGGGTGAATAAGTTGGACCTTTCTGCAGCTACTAGAAGACTGGATGACAGAGTCTTATCTCCTCAGTGCCAAAAGCAGTTCAATGTTCACCAGTCCCATTATGCACCTGGCATATGCATGGCTTAGAAAAAGAAAGATGGGGTCCCACCTGGCTGAGGCTTTAGAGTCAGCACCAAGCCTAGCTCTAGTCTCTAAACCGGAACTTCATGTCCCCAGGCCCGTCTTTAGCTTACCATGCCCTTTCCCTCTTTTCCAGAATGGTGCACTGAAGGCTGATGTGCAGAGGGAACATCATCTGAGGCCCCTGGAAAGGCCTTCCCTCGAGGGCCCAGCACCATGACCAGGTACTAATGCTTCTATTAACCCACCTTGGGATACCTCAAGAGGATCTAGGAGGAGCCACAGGGAAGGGAGGGCATGCGGGATGAATGGACAGACTACCCAGCCAAACTGGCCCAAGACCCAAGCCTGCTGAATCACCCAATAGCATCTCTCCAGCATGAACCTCTACCTAGACATCCACCAGCTATGGAGTCAGGGGCCCAAACTGGAGTGTGACGATCCATCCTGAATCCTGCCTGGTCCTCCATCCTCTACCCTTCTCCGCTATGCTGTGGGGATGCTGGCGAGGTCCTAGCTCTCCACCCGGCTTCCAAAGCTGCTGGCATCTATGCCAGACTACTCTTTTTTGCTTAGCCAGAGGCAAAAATGGTTTCTTATTTAGGCTCTCTACCTCCCTGCTTGCCATCCTGTCACGATCCCCATAGGAGATGGAGTGATCTTGGCTTCTTCAATGCACACCCTCCCGTGGCTTCCATAAATATATGGAGTTCTGGCGACCTTGTGTGACCTTGGTATCTGCCACTCCCACCTCACTCACCAAGTTTCAGCCACCCCAACTGTTTTGCAACTTGGAACCTCAATCTGGTCTCAGCTCCAAATAGTTTCTGATTTCAGAATGTCCTGCCTCCTCCTCTTCCCAAAGTCCCAGCCACTGAAACCCCAAAGCCTTCCTGTGAAGCTTCCTGTCCACGCCAGCCTGAAGGCTCGCCTCGCCTCACCTCTCCTTCTATGGGACCTGGTTTCTATGTCATTTAGTCTGTCAGTCCTCTCTCAGTCTGGCCTATCCTCTCTGCTGTGTCTGTCCATCCGTCTCCTCTGGTCTGGTCTTTGCTGTCACCGCCACTGCTGAGCCTCCAGCATGTGGAATGCAGAGATCCCTTCAGTATTAGCTGACTAGTGGATTAGCACATTTGGGTTTTGACGTTTTAGAGTGCGTGTTTCACTATGGTTCTAAAACTTGTTTTTCTCATGCTTTAGCCTCTTGAGATCCAGAATGACAAGCCTGTCCCCGTGGAAAAAATCTTTTTCTTTTCAGTTTGGGGAACTGAACCTTGTGCGTGCTAGGCCAGGGCTCTACCACGGAGCCACACCCCCAGGAGCCACACCCCCAGCCCTGATGGGATGGTTTGAGCTGCTGACATCACAGTTTCACCCAGCTGTATGACAAGGCATAGCTAAACCCTAACTGTTTGACACCTGTGCTTCAGCTTTTCTACTTAGCATCTTTTTGAAAACATGTTTTTTGGATTAAGGATATAGCTCTACGGTAGAGCACTTGTATGTAAAAGACCCTCAAAAGAAAAAAAACAACTCTGGGCTCTGGGAGCAGAAAGATGGCTCAGTGATTAAGAGTGTGAACTCAGAGGACCTGAGTTTGGTTCCCAGCACCGCAGCTGTCTGGCTCACAGCCTGTTACTCCAGCTCCAGAGCACCTATCGACCCCTTCTGGCCTTTATGGACATTACACTCACGTGCTCAGCCTCCCTATAACTTGTAAATGCATAATTAAAAATAAAATCTTAAAAATGGGAGGATCTTTTTTTTCTGTCAAGGAATTGCAGTGTCAATGAGGGTAGGGATCCTTGTACATTGCTGGTGTACACTAGGCAGCCAGTGGGGAAAGTAGGCTGGACGTCCCTCCGGCATTTAGCTAGGACTATGTGCGATCCAGCAGCTCCACTTGGGGTCTGTCCTAGTTCGTCTAACTGATGCAGTGGTAAAATACTCTGACAAAATCAACTTTATTTTACGGTCCACCATTGCAGAAGAGGCACAGGGGCAGGCATCTGAGGCAGCTGTCACATTGCATCCACAGTCAGGAAGCAGAGAGCAGGGGATGATGGCATGCTGGGGTCCCGTTCACTCTCTCTATCTCAGACAGACCAGGATCTACCCGGAGAGTATAGTCCCAGCTACAATTGAGATGACTTTTCCTACATCAGTTAACTAAATCAGATTCACCCTCCTCCCCTATAGGCATGCTCGCCCGTCTCCCAGGCGAGTCTAGAGTCTGTCAAGTTGGTAGTTCACACTGTCACAGGGTGTGTAGTCAAAGACATCAAAAGCGGGGCACTGGACCTGTGTTTGTGTGTCCATAGTATGAACATAGTGACCCAAAGCTGGAAGGCACCCATGTATCCCCTGATGATAGACACACAAGGAGCTCACAGGTACCCCAGCTTGACTCTTCCTAAAGACCAGAAATGTCTGCTTCTGCTGCCTGCTCTCCCTGCTCTTTTAAACAGGCTTTGAGGTACTGAGTGAGTGTCCCTCCCCTCCCCTGCTTTGTAGGGGTGTCAGAGGAGCCTGGTGACTCACAGGGTACAGACGGTAACAGCACACTGGCAGGGGTGTGCCCAGGCCTTTCCCACCCCCACACCAGCCTGGCTGGGCTCTCTTCTATAATGAGAAGTCATTCTAATAAGAGCTAGGGCATGGGTGGACCTAGGGGACATTAGGGGAAGCCGGCAACAAAATGATGGATACTGAACAATTGGACTTTTTATTTGTTTGTTTATTTGAAGTTGGGTGGAGGTGGGGTAGGGGACAAGGACCTGTGCGTGCAGGACAAGCTTCTACTACTGAGCCACCCCACCCGCCCTCTGTTTGCTTTTCATCTCAAGACAGATTCTCAAGTTGTCCAAGGTGGCCTTGTCCTTGCTCTGTCACCAGGCAGGCTTTGAACTATCAACCCCCTGACTAAGTTTCTTGAATAGCTGCGATTATAGACCAGACTTTGATTGTACTTAAACGAGGTCCGTGGAATAGCCAAACGTGAGACCGAAAATGGAATGGTGGGTGCTTGGGGCCAAGGGAGCAGAGGTTGGGAGTCATCGTTTAAGGGGACAGAGTTCTAGACATGTGTAGCAGTCATGAGGGCAGGGAGCAAGCTTATTTAGTATCACTGGACTTGAAAATAGTTGAGGCGATATCGCGGATATTTTAATTACATTTTAAAAATGAATGTGTTTTCCCGCTAGTGCCCTTTCCCCTGCTCCCATCAGCTTCTCTTCTTCAAAGCAACTCTGGGGGAAGACTAAGAACCTGAGGCACACACACACACACACACACACACACACACACACACACACAGAAGAAGCCTCAGTGACCTTCTCAGCCCAAGAATGACATCAACTGATGGTGACATTTGTTTTAAGCTCTGTATACAGAATGACAGGGCTGGTGGGGAGCTGGTGGGGAGCTGGTCCATGGGCTAGCTTTATTCCTCCTGTTCAACCATCCCTTGGTGGGGTGGTTCTGTGGGTTTCTGGTCAGGACAGCACTCCCCCAGAAGCAGGTACAGTCTTGGCTCCGAAGCAGCCTATTTTCCCAGCCTCTGGGATGCACTTGACAACCCTATTTCTGAAAAGGACTTGTTTCAGCTTCATGTTTTCCTTAAGGCCGGTCACTTATGGATCCCTTCCCAGCATTCCCTTTTAAACAGGCTGTCAGGGACCTGGAAAGATGGCTCAGAAGTTAAAAGTATTTAATGCTCTTGTAGAGGACCTGAGTTCTGTTCCCAGCACCCATGAAAACACCTGTCCCTCCAGTTTCCAAGGGACACCTGATACCTCTGGGATCTGGGGGACCTGCATTCATGTATATATTCTCACACACAGACAGACACAAATACACATAATTAAAATTATATGTATAAAAAATAAACCTTTGAGTAGGCTTCTAGGTGCTGAAAGAGAATGCCTCCCTTCTGCTTTGTAGGGATGTCAGAGGAGCCTGGCGACTCACGGGGCCCAGACAGGAACAACAGGTTGGCAGAGATGTTCCCAGCTCTGTCCCACCCCCTTGCCAGCCTGTCTGGGCTCTGTTCTTTTCCCAGTTCTGAGTGAGCTAGCTTGCAGGCTTAGAACCTTCCACGGGAGACAGCAGCTCACCAGCTTGCCCGTGGGCTCAGCATCTTGTGTCCTCGAGTAGCTGGGAAGTCCCACGACAACAGTGAATGCTGTATCTGATTCACACTAGGAAGGGGCTTGTCAATACAAACCCGGCTCCTGGGAAGACTTCAGGGTCCGCTCTTTCCTTTTTCCATTCTTGCATGGAGTTGCAATCTGTTTTTCATATCCCCCATGAAGAGAGCAACATTAATTATGGAAAAGAGAAGTGTGGCCTCATTCTTCCTAAGCTTGAGCAGAGCTGATAGATTCTGAGATCCAGATGTGGTCCAGACTATGAAACACTGTACCAAAGTCCCTCTGGCGGACAGCCTTGTGGAGGAGCTCTGAGCCCGGAAATCTGGGACACAGTACAGAAAATGTCCCCAATACCCCGAGGCTTGCAAAGTCATCTGTTTACTGATCTCACAAACTAATTCTAGTTTCTTCATTGGCTGAGCTAGACAGAGCTGTGAGCTGCCCCCAGGCGGGACAGCTGTCCTGTAGCAGGTTGAGGCTTGAGGCATCGTTTGCTTCCTGTAGCTACTGGCTAAGTGTTGTGAGCTCCTCCCTGTCAGGCACCTTGAGGCTCCCTCTCGAATCAGCTGTGAACTGAGAATGTTGGAGCAGAGTGAGCCGAGTGAGCTTTGTCTGCCTGATGGCACAGCATGCAAGCCTGGAGGTGACAAGTCCCCAAGCCGAGTGTTGTATCAGTTAATCTATAGCCCAAGGACTTCTGAGCAATCTATAAATCCGGTGACCCTGTTGGCAGAGTCCACATCCAACTACAGAATGCCAGTATGAAAAATGGCGGCATTAGTTTAATTGAGAACATTATGGAGGTTTGTGGGGACAACACATAGATTTAGGATTTGATAGGCTAGGCAAAGGAAAGCGCATGACCCGCCCCTGCTTTTATTTCCCATTTTATTCCAGAGATACTTGCATGCATGCAGGGACCTCAAGTCATCTTTATGTTTGGGACAAAGGAGAGCAGCATGGCCTTGTCCTTTGGTCATCTGGATCCTGTACTGTTTGTCCTGGGGTGCCTTGTTGGTTTGAGTACTCCTCTCTTGCAGGATGTACCTTGGCTCAGTTCCGACGGCAATGTGGAGGGTTTTAAGAGGTGCTGTATGGTCCTAGGAATGCGGACTATGAGCCCCACACCTTTGTTTAGACACACATCCATTTTTCCCTCCCTCCTCACCTCCCCACATGTGCTGGGCTCTGCTGGGACCGGTGTGCCAAAGTACTAGGTTCCTGGTGTGCCCTGGGCTCTTGCCAATCGGGCCCCTTCTACTCAATGGGCCCTGATGTGGCAGCAGGGTTAAGAGGGCTTGCATGTGGAGGTAATGGGTCTGTGTCCCTCCAGTGAAACCAATGGCCGACAGGGCCCTTTTCTGGCTTGTAAGCTCCAGTGCCCCTTCCCCTCTTTACCCAGCAGAAATTGGAGTCAGGTCTCTGACTAAGGCAGTGTTCATGGATGCTTGAGAGGAGTGTCCTGGGGGGGTATCAACTGGGGGGGACCTGAATACAAGTCCTGATCTGCTCTGCCCTGCATGGGTAGTGGCTTCTGCGACACTGTCACAGGGTGTTCTTCCCCACTCTGAGCACTGTATCCTCAGTGTGGCTGGAAGAAGACCAGTCAGAACCTTTCTTACATGGTTTTGTGCTCAAATAGTCATTGTCACTGGGCTCCAGTGTTACTGGGGCTTGTGTCACATGGATTTCTGAGTCCTAGCTGTTGGGTGAAGTCGAGTGCCATCCCTTGATAAAGCAATGGAGGAGACTGAGTCAGGGTCCTTATGAAGAATGGGGAGCTATAAGACAGGGTCAATAGCTATGGGGTGGGAGTATGCTGGAAGTTGGGGTTACAGCCTTCAGACACAGAGCAATAGGGATGAGGCTGGGTAGGACCCCGCCTGAGGGCTGGACCCCACCTGGGCAGTAGGCTGTGTCTCCATCAGTATAAGATTTTGGATAACTGACCCCATAAGGTCTGACAGAGGATGATGTCTGGGAACAAGCTGAAGCAGCACAGGGTGCTTTTTGGGGACAGTTCCAATGACATTCAACAGGAGCCAGCTTCCGTGCAGGATCATCACCCACACTGCAAAGGCCTGGCGAAAAGGAATGTGGCAAATTGGGAGTGGGTGGAGGCAGGTGGTCGGATGAGGCTTTTGTTACCTTCTGTGGGCAGGGAAGTCTGCTGGAGGGGTTCTGCTCCATAATGGGGCTGGACCAGGATGGGGACGGTGCAGGATGGGTGGGTACATCATGAAAGGCAATGGAGTCCCTAAGTGCAAAAGACCAGGGGTGGGAATGGACTTGATTTGTTTAGGGAGCAGAGACCAGGGTGTCCTCAGCATGTGACAGCCCAGGCCAGACCAGCAGCAGAGAGGGAGATCTTGTAGAAGCTCCTACTCCTGGGGAGTTTGGATTTTATTTTGATTCCTATAGAAACCCCAGGAAGTTTCTAGCAGGGAGAGGCTGGGCTTGAAAACATTTCATGAAGCTGTACTGGGCTCCAAATGAGACCAACTTCTGAGTGCTCAGAGCCCCTCCCCCAACCCCCCTTTTACTCTCTTGACAAGTGGGAACATAAGACATGGCAGTTTCCAGCAAACATGTGCCCTGGGGTTAAGGTTCAGGAGTGAGGAGCATTTAACTGAAACAGATGACGACATCTTCTTCCTAGACTGTTACCAGTGGTGACAAGACGACTTGCATGAGCTCCTGCATACTAGGCATCCCCATGACCCCCAGTAGCAGTCCTGTAGCCACCAGGAGTGTCACAGGCCTGTCCCCTTTCTCCTGGAGTCAGGGGAACTGTCTAGTAGAGAAAAGCCTCATAGTTGACGAGATCTCTGCGATGACAGGGACTTTGGAGGTGGGAAACAGAGCTTTGCAACAGTCTGTTCCAACGTTCGGGAAGAGGGGAAGGAAGCTAGAAGTCTGCCTTTGGGTGGGAATATGTTGTTTCCCCCTAAGAGTTAATAGGAGCTCAGTTCAGGGACCTTTCTCATCAGTAGCATGCCCTGACCTGCTCTGCAGAAACAATAAGAGACACAGAAAAGGGTTTGCGTGTGTGTTTGTGTGTGTGTGTGTGTGTGTGTGTGTGTGTACACATGCCATTTTCATCCAATGTTAATACTGAGTAAAGGTTTTAGACAGAATTAGTACTTGCAGACAGTCTGGGTAGCACGTTCTTATCTATTAGAAGTCTCATGATATCAGGGGCAGAAAATGATTCCAATTGACCCAAGTAACTTTGATAGAAAGATAAACAGCTTCAGGTACAGCTGGATCTAGGTGTTCAAGCCTTTCCCCTCTGTGTGTCTTGGCCCTGTGTCCTCACTGACTTCATCCAAGACCAGTTCTTCCCTTATGGTGGCAAATGACATAGTAGTTCTAGCCCTTCTCTATTTCCAAGGTCCCCTGAGAAGAGATTTCCCTTTTTATTAGGTTCTTACACAAGGATCACAAGACTTCCCCAGTCAGTGAGTATATCTAGGGAATAGAGTATTGCCCATATACCAGGATTGGGTCTCATTCCAAGTTGGAACCAATCACTAGGGTGTGGTGAAGGTGTGAGGGGGCGGGAGTGATGTCACCTCTGGGTGCCTGGTGGACCTGACTTGTATGAACAGCCCCAGGCAGTCTGTCCAGAAAAAAAACCAAGGCTCTTTACTGCTCCAGAGGAGTCTGCACAGGTGCTGGAGGGGACCAGCATGATCCTAATGGCCTCCATGTCTCCTGTCCTTCTGCTCACAGGTGAAGGCTGAACATGCCTGGCTCTCCCTGGTGACCTAAGAGGAGAACTTGATTCACCGTGCAGGAGAAACGCCAGCTCCAAGTCAAACTGGAGAACTTGGAACAGGTCCTGAAGGTAGGAAGGCTTCATGACGACCCTTCTGCAGGCAGCAATGGGGTGGGGCGGGATGGGGGTGGTGACTACTCTCCTAGAGGCTCAGAAAACCTCTCCAAAACTGAGGACTCTCGGGGCCACACTGACTCTGTCACTGGTGGAAATGTAACAGTGGAAGACCATGTTTTTTGGAAGCCATCCTGACTGTGTGTTCCATCTCTGAGGTTGCTAAACACAACTTAGCACCATGGAGGTGGGAATGGGAATGCTTTAGCTAAGACCAGGTTCCTAATCTCCGTGAGGTTCCTATTGTTCTCAGAGGTTTATAACGGAGGGTCTCTAACTGCTATTGCCATGGTTAGAACAGCACCATCCCTTCTATTGATGTGGATCAGACCAACAGAATGCTGCCTACAAATGCCTGATGTGGGCAGAGCCCTCTGCAAGTAATGGAAGGATGGCTATGCTGTTGTTGCAGAACGACACTGAATGCATTTTTTAGTTTTTTTTTTGTTGCTTTTGTGATGTTCAAAACATATTAACCACTAGATGTTAGAAGGATACTGTGCTGGCTAGTTTTGTCGATATAGAGTCACCTGAAAGAGAACCTCAATTGAGAAAATGCCATAAGATCCAGATGTAGGCATTTTCTTAAGTAGGGATTTATGGGGGAGGGCCTATCCCATTATGGGTGATGCCATCCCTGGGCTGGTGGTCCTAGGGTCTATAAGAAAGCAGGCTGAGCAAGCCATGAGGAGCAAGCCAGTATGCAGCAACCCTCCATGGACTCTGCATCAGCTCCTGCCTCCAAGTTCCTGCCCTGTTTAAGTTCCTGTCCTGACTTCTTTTGATGATGAACAGCGATATGGAAGTGTAAGCTGAGTAAACCCTTTCCTCCCCAACTTGCTTTTTGGTCATGTTGTTTTGACACAGCAATAGAAACCCTAAGTCAGAAACATAGGATGGATCATCTCCAACCCTACTCGCTTTTGGTCATTTGCTTTTTTTTTCTTTTTTTCTTTTTTATGGTGTGGCCCTCATAGCCACACTTCAGATCAAGCAGCACTTTGAAACCAATGCTAATTCATTTGGAGACCCACAAGAAATGTATGCCCACACAGCACTTTGATGGAAACATACCCAGGCTCCACTGGGCAGCTGGCTCCTCTGGGCTTCCAGTTCAGAAGGCTCTGATGAGAGAGAGAGTACCACATCAATCATTAAGCTGCTATCTCTACCCACCGGGCACTCTTCAGGACATAAGCTGCCCACCCCCGGCTCACCTCTTTTTTGTAATAAAGAAAGTGTCTGGTAGATTTGTTGGAGGGTAAGCCTTGAATCCTGGCTATCTGAAGCTCACGCATGAAAGTGACCAGGAGGGACAGTTTAAATTGGTCATTCTTGGAAGACCCCAGGAGTCACTTGGTGATACCAGAGGCACATTGATTGGTATAGGAAAGGGATCTACTAGGGCTATGCCAAATCTCCTGTCATACAGGTCAGGACCCAAAAGCAAAGAATTATCTCACACCAAATTCTGGCAGTAGTGAGATGGGCCCGTTCTAGACGCCATCTGTGCCAGCCAAGAAGCTGAGGTACTGGTTAGAGGAACAGTGAGCACTTGTTGTGGGTCACCACACAACATCCTTTACTGTTTACACATAGGCTTCTTGCTTCCTTCAAAGAAGGATCTTCATGAAGCCGACCTGACCAAATCAGGGAGGTGGGGCAGGGGATGCTGTTTTCCTAAGACTCTAGTGAGAATAACACAGAAATGGATTGGAGTCGCTCTTGTGGGTCAGGCCAGTCAGGTAGACTGCTCTTTGGCCTGGATCCCTCTTGGCTCCTATGCTTCTAAAATAATAACTGGCTGGGGCTAGAGAGATGGCTTAGCAGTTAAGACCAATTGCTGCTTTTGAAGAAGGCCCAGGTTTAGTTCCCAGCACCCATGTGGTGGCTCATAAGGGTCCCTATCTCTAGTTCTGGGGACATCTGGCACCCTCTTCTGGATTCTCTGCATACTAAGCAGGCGCACAGTGCATGCACATACATGCAAATAAAACACACACCCATAAAATAATAAGTAAATAGATCTCAAAAAATAATAATTGGAAGCTGGGGAGCTGGCCCAGTCAGTGAGGTGCTTGCTGTGTGCAAGCTAAGGACCTGAGTTTGGGTCCCCAGCACCCACATAAAAGCCCAGTGTGGCAGAGCACACTGGAACTCCTGAGCTGGAGGGTAAGGAAGAGAGCAGGGGGTGTCATCCCTGGAGCTTGCTGACCAGTGGTCTAAATGAATCAGTGAGCTCTGGATTATGCAAGAAACCCTGTCTCAAACAAATGAGCTGCAGGGCCTGAGAGGTGTCTTGCTGCCAAGCCTGAAAACTTGAGCTTGATTCTTGTAACCCACGTGGTGAAAGGAGAGGACTCTCAAAGGTTGTCCTCTCATGTCCACAAAAGCATGTACCCTCACTCATACACCACAGACCTGCACACACACAAATCCTAATGAGAGTAACAACAGCAATAATAGAAGCAAATATATATGAAATGGCTGAGAACCACTGAGGAAGACACGGCTTCTCCCAGAGTCTAACTTGGCTCCAAGTACCCAGGGAGACTGGATATAAACAGAGATGTGAACCATTCCACAAATCCCACCATTCTGGAGAAAGGAGCTGTAGTTTATTAAGGATGGCAAACCATAGAGCCAGGAGTGGATTTTCCACCTGAATTGTGGGTTGAGCACCATGGGGCACTCTTTGGCAACACTGTCCCTTCTTTGCATGCGTGCATGCGTGTGTGTGTGTGTGTGTGTGTGTGTGTGCGCGCGCGCACGCGGCAATAGTTTGGTTTCTGTAGCTGCGATAAACGCCATGACCAAAAGCAACTTGAGGGGAAAGGATTTATTTTATTTATGCTTCCAGGTCATAGTCTCTTTTAGGGAAATCTGGGCAGGGACTCCAGGCAGGAACCACGGAGGAATGTTGCTTACCAGCTCGCTCTTTTGGATTGTACTCAGCTAGCTTCCTTATTCAAACCAGGACTACCTACCTAGGGGTGGCATTGCCCACAGTATGCTGGGTCCTCCCATGTCAATCAACAATTAAGGCAATTCTCATCACGTAGGGCCTGATATCCTCCAGTTGAGACTCCTGCTTAGATCTTGACCCATGGTTAAGTTGACAATAAAAACTCACCAGAGCCAGGCAGTGGTGGCACATGCCTTTAATTCCAGCACTTGGGTAGGTAGAGGCAGGCCTATTTCTAATGAGTTCCAGGCCAGTCTGGTTTACAAAGTGAGTTCCAGGACAATCAGAGCTACACAGAGAAACTTTGCCTTGAAAATCTAAAACAAAACCCAAAAAACTCACCAGGGCAGGGAATTATGTTAGGGGAAGGACAGTCCAAGGCAGCATGTGGTTCTTGAGGCTCCCTCTAACCGTGAGCAGGAAAACTTGGGGGGAGTGGGTCAGGTCAGGTTGCCACCACACAGGGAGAATCCAAAAGCATCTTAATGGTGGAGACTGGAGAAGGGAACCTGCAATGTTCCCATCCCCCAAGTCCATGCGCTTAAAAACCCATGAGATGCTGTCCATTTTCCTTTGGGGATAGTAGTTTGTTTGAAGAGACTGTGTATTTACCTACCTTTTCTGTCGGAGAATACCGGGTTCCTAGTGTCTTTGTCAAAGGGATAGGACCCTTGCAGAGTTTCAGCATGGGATCTACACAACAAGATTTCTCAATGGTACCCTGTGTGGCCTGTGAGGGTACTGTGTGACTACTCCCAGATGCCACCAGGTAGTGACCATCACTCATGCACTGTAATAGCAAGCTGACAGGGCACATAGTCTCCCTCAGTGATGAGTGATGGTGCTCCAAAGAAAAACTCATGGGTAGATAAGGTGATGGGATGCATCTTAGGAATGTGCTTGAAACCTTCACACACAGAGGGAGATGTTTCCAAGTGATGTGAGGGAGGGTCTTGTCAGTATCAACAGGATAGCACCCCCATGTCGAAGTGTGGGGAGCCTGAGAAGTTAGATTTATCCTCAGAGTCTTGGGATGCCAAATCTACTTCTTACTGTTATAGTGTCACCACGTGATAGACTGTCCCCAGGCGTGGTGGCTTAAAAGAATTGTTTAGCCATTCATTGTTGCTCTCCCATCCAGGTGGGTGAAACTGCTTCTCAGCGTGACTGGTCTTGGCTGGAGGACTTCACTGTCCAGCCAAGGTTACTGCTCATGTCTGGAGGCAGCTGGGCCAGACTGCTCTGCTTTGATGGCCACTTAACTCCTATTTAGCTCCTGGCCCTCTGTCCCCCAGCAATGTATGAGGTCAGACCAATGGCATGGAGGACTAAGGAGAGCAGGAACAGTCACATGCCCACAGGGACAAGCTTGAATCTGGCACAAGCCTGCCTCTGACACCATATTCTGGAGGCCAAAGCAGGTTCCAGGCTGGCAAGGTCTCAAAGGATGAGAGAGCATCCCATCACTAGGTGCCTAGGTCCAATGGGATCTGGGCATCTTCAACATTGTTTATCACAGCCACTCCTGAGGGCTGAATGAGCAGATCCAAGCTCTAGTTGTTGTTGGTTGGCAAAGGAAGCAGTATACCAGGTCTTTCTTTGGGTCATCAACCAGCTCCCAAATCATGACACAAAGAATTATTTGTTATGAATGCTTGGCCTAACTTAGGCTCATTTCTGGCTAGCTCTTTTAAGTTAAATTAACCTGTTTTTCTTTATCTACCTTTTGCCTAGGGCTTTTTACCTTTCTATGTGTCCTACTCTGTGTCTGTCTGTCCGGCGGATGCCTGACTGCCCAAGGGCATCTCCCTTGTTCTCTCCTCTCTTCTCTCTGGAGCCTAGATTTCTCCTCCTACTTATTCTTTCTGCCCTGCAGCCCCACCCATCCCTATCCTGCCTGGCTATTGGCCATTCAGATTTTTATTAGGCTAATCAGGCGCCTTAGGCAGGCAAGGGGCTACAGCAACACATCTTTACATAATTAAACAAGCACAGCAGAAACAAGAGTAACATACCTTTACACAGTTAAACTAAGGCAGCAGAAACAAATGTCGCATCCTTCACACAGTTAAAGCGATATTCTGCAGTATAAATAAATGTAACACATCTTTGCCCAGTTAAAGTAGTATTTCACAACAAGGCAAGGATCAGGAATGATGGGCAGTCCATTCAGGAGATGGCAGCAGTGCCCATCAGGAGAGGAGGTGATGTTCAGAATCTGAGCTCAAGGTGGAGGCTACACGAGCTGCTCATGGCTGGAGGTGGCAGGAAGAGTCAGGCTGGAGTTAGGATGTAATGGGGCTTGGCCATGAGCTTTTGCTGAATTTAGGGACCATACTCTATGACAAGACTCCTAGGGATGGACAACTGGACTCAGCAGCCACTCTGTGTTAGAAACAGTTCATGGTGACCATGGGGTCCTCAGTGCAGAGGACTCCAGGCTCACCCTGGGACAGCCTCCTCATCCACTGGGAGATGTCTTCACTTACTGCTGAGTGGAGCATAAGGAGGAACTGACCCATTCCGCCTGATGCTGGGAAGCTGATGGCAGGCAGGGGTGGGTCTTTGTGTTTGTCAATGTGACTCCTCTGTCAGGTGTCTGGTGGTCATGGTTGTCTGAATCCTATGACTTTACAGTGTGATGGTGTGGACCTGATGTGCAGCAAGTGAAGGACACCTGTCTTATGTTCTATCATTTGACAGCAGTCTGTGGCTAATTATTCCAATGGCCACATTCACACACTGTTTTTTCTGTTAACCACGATCATTTAATGTAGCTGAAGACAATAGATACTGCTTCCCTACTGGCTCCTGATTGATTGGTGAAGTGAACAAGAAAACTAGGGCCCAGTGATGCGTGTTCCTTGTGCTGGAGCATACAGCTGGCTAGTGTACCCCAAGTGACATTTGAAGTCAGTCTGGTTCACTTTGCCTCCCTCCCCTCCCCAATTCCTGGTCTCTATCCCTGGGCCGAGGGCTTGGGGACCACTGATGTGGGATGTGAATTGTGTTGGGAGGAGCTTTTCCATACTTGTGAGTGATGGATCCACTATCCTGGGTTCTCCAGGGTCCATTGGGGGATGGATGGAATAGAGAAATGCCGGGCAAAAAGGGTGGCTGAAAAAGCAGAGATTTATTTTAATTTTCACACCTTATTTATTTACTTTGTTGTATAATGTGTGTTTGTATGTGCATGGACTCGTGTGCCACGGGAGCCTGTGGAGGTCAGAGGACAACTCGGTGGGAGTTGATTCTCTCCTTCTCCCATGTGGGTTTCAGAGATTGAACCCAGGCCATCAGTCTTGGTAGCACATACCCTTATCTGATGAACCACCCTAGCAGCCCATAGGGAGACTCTTCAGGCTCTCTACCTAGTTCTTCCACCCAGTTGGAGATACTAGCCTAGTTTTGGTGAAAATAGATTCTAATTTCTGGAACTCTTGTGACTATCTCACTGTGGTGAGTAAACCTAATGCATAGATGGGTTAGGAAGTCATGCGCACTGACACAAATAGCCTGATGTGTTCCCTCCCATGTCTGAAGATGCAGACTCAGAACCTGTATACGCATGTGCTTGTGTACAAACAAAACAAAACACGGCTCCCAGTCCATTACCACTACGGTATAACAGAGTCCCAAGTGTGGCTTTCCAGGCCATTACCTTGAAGACCTGCCAAGGGAAGCCATGTTTCCTTCATGCCTCTGCTCAAACAGGGCAGCCCACAGCACAGGACCCTGAGGAGGAGAGGAGGGGATTAGCTCAACTAGCTCCATGTCTACTTCTATGGCAGTCGTGGTTCCTCAGGAGGACACCCTTGACCTTTGTAGGCAACCTAAGCACCACTGTTAGTGTTGACATCCAGCTATAAATACCATCGCTTGAAAAATAAATCCTGCCATAGGCAGGCTGGAAAATGGTGATTTTTTTCCCCTTATGGTGTGTAATTGGTGTTGCTTTTGATAGGTAAGGTTTTCTCGCTGTGTAGCACAAGGCCCTAGGGACCAGGCATGGCACTGGGTAGATACTGCCTTGGGGGAAACAGGGCTTTTAGTTGTCCTTCAAGGGGGCCTTCACTTTACGTGCTCAGGGACAGCCAGCAGTGTGACCATGTGGACACTGTATTAGTTACTTTTCTATAGCTGTCGTAAAATGCCATGACCAGGGCAACTTACAGAAGGATGCCTTTACTTGGGTTTACGGTTCCAAAGAGTTTAGGAGTCCGTGATGGTTGTATCTTGAACCCATGCGTGAAGCAGAGAAACCAAACTCAAAATGGTGAGAGTCTTTGCATTATCAGAGCCCACCTCTGGTAACATCATTCTTCCAATAAGGCCACACCCCAAGCCTTCCAAAACAGTGCCACCAACCAGGGACCAAATATTCAAATGTTTGAGACTATGTGGGACACCTCAGTTAAACCACCACGGATGTCATGTCTGAGACAGTGAGAACCAGCCCCTTGGTGAGATTCTTGGCTACCAGTTTGCCCACTCTGCTTCCAGAAGAGGAGATGCTCAATGGCCCAAGATAGCAGGAGGGAGGGTGGGAAAGAGTTTGTGGTCCTGCAGGAACATTTCACACTGTGGTGAGACCCACAGGAGACTCACAAAGTGGAGGACCTATAGGGGTAGAATAGAAGATAAGCCCAGGGGACTAGAAAGGGTTAAAGTCCTGCTATGGCCATGAGCTTCCTATATTAGCAATTGTTCATGTTGCTTTGATAAAAAAAATATCTGGGGAAAGCAACTTAAGAGAGGAAGGGTTCATTTTGGCTCGTGGTCTGAGGGTCAACAGTCCATTATGACAGGAAGTCACGGTGGTGGGTAACTCTATGGAGGCAGGAGCTTGCAGCTAAAATGGCTTACCTCCTCACATGCCAGTAGAGAGGGAAACACTGAAGAATATTGGTGAGCAGCTCGACTTCTCCTTCCTTTACTCTTTTTTTGGAGACAAGGTCTCATGTAGCCCAGAATGGCCTCAAACTTACCATGTATCTGAGGATGCCCTTGAACTTCTGATCCTCCTGCCTCTGCCTCCTGAGAGTTGGGATTACAGACGTGTGCCACCATACCCAGAGGATACATTGCAGAAGATTGAACTTAGCACTTCATGCATGCTAGGCAAGCATGCTGCACCCCCACCCTTAATTTCTCAGTTTCCCATTCTCATTCAATGTAAGGCCCCAGACTGTGGGATGGCACTGCCCCCGTTCAGCACGAGGCCTTCCCTTGTCAATTGATTATTTCTGAAAATACCCCCAAAGCCATATCCACAGACTATCTCCTAGGAGATTCTAAATCCAGTTGACAGAAAAGATAGGGCCCACTAGCGATGGTATGCTTTCCTCTCTGTTCCTGGACAGGTCGGCAGGTCGAACCCCAGAGAGTTCTCTGTTCGGAGGCTAGCCATGTCCCTCCTTCCCAGAATGCACCAGCTTTTTGATGGAATGTGAGAGAGGACGGGAGGGAACCTGAGTTCATCTCTTCCAGGGTTTGTCTGCAGCCTGTGTGATTTGCTGCATATTTCAGAGACGAGCATGACCTGGGTGAGGTGGCATCCTGCAGCATCCGTCATGCCTGCCTCAGCCAGTTTGGGAAGTGGGTATGCCCTTCTCTGTCCACGCCTCATCTATTCCCTCTGCCCTAGGGCTGGCTCGCAGATGCACGAGGTTCTCAGCCCCATCACCGTCGGTCTCAGTTGTCTTAGCTCCCACTCTTCACCTGGCTCCAGGAATTTCAGCTTCTCTCTGTGTCTCTGTGTGTGTAGCCACATGTGCACCACAGTACATGGATGGAGATCAGAGGACAAGTTTTGAGAGTCAGTTCCTTCCTGCCACCTTGTGGGAACCAGGGACTGAACTCAGGTCACCAGGCCTGTGTGCAAGTGTTCCGACCTATGGAACCACCTTCCCATCTCTTCACCAGACCTTTTTGGAGACAACGTCTCTTGCTGAAGCCAACACTCACTAATTTCATTAGGCTGGCTGTCTAGCGAGCTCAAGGGATCCCCTTGTCTCTGCTTCTCCAGTACTGCATTTCCACACAACCTGCTCTTTCTGTGGGTGCTGGGGATCCGAACTCATTTCTGCATGCTTGCATGGCAGATACTTCACCCACTATCTTCTGGCCTCCCTTACTCCTATATTTGACGAAATTTGACACCCTCCACTTGACACTCACTGATCTGGGACGCCATTCTCCTCGAGAAGTGTAACCTGTGAAGGTGCGGTAGGAGCCCTCCAGGAGAGCTAGTGTGTGCCTGGTCACAGCAGTTTTGGTCTTGAGTCCTCTGTCTTCACTAGTCTCTCATAGTCAAGCCTGTCATGAATTCCTCTCCTGTGACCACAGTTAAATGCCTTAGTGCATGCGCACATACAAGGGTGTTTGGGGACACCAGGGTCCTTCGACTTCCCTGATGCCCCCACAGCAGGTGTGGTAGCGAAGAATGATGGCAGAAGCTGTTCATGTGGAGAGGAGAAAACAGGGCTGGGGGCTGGAGGAGTGGTCCAGTCACAAGCCAGACTTTCCAGTTCATCTGTGTGGTGTCACAGGTCAGAGGAGAAGTGACATCAAATAGAGACAACTAGATGGTCAGCCACGTAGACACACCAGAAAATGTTGTAGCACAACAGACATGGTGCAGGCTGAGATCTGGCAGTGCTGGTGCAGAAGTAGAGGTCAGAGTGGCTAAGTATGGTGTTGAGGAGGGGACAGTGAGGATCTCAGGCCAGTATCACGGCTGAGCCCTGAGTTCCTGCCAGCCGTGGTCCAGTCTAAACTTTTCCCAAGCTGGGTAGTGGGTACTGCAGCCTCTACAGTGAGGGGAAGAAGATGGCTTGACTGGGAACTGTCTTTCAGGGGCTGCTGAAGGAGTAGGCAGGCCTGAGCCAAGGAGATACCTAATCATGACTTAGGAGGGAGAAGCTGGGACTCGCTTGGTGGCAGATGCAAGCGCCAGCAGTTATAGAAGACTGGATGGTAAAGAAGCCTTTTACTGTGTTGGATATTGATTAATGATTGAAGGAGGTGAAGAATGGCTCCCATTTTCTTAGCTACAGAAGCTGGTGGCTTGATACTGGTATCTGCTGAGGTCTTCCAACATCACTGATAGAGAAATCAGGGCTTGTCTCTGGGATGAGCTGAGTCTGGGCTTTGTTGGACTCCTAGGGGCTCAGAAGTAACCTCTGCCAATAAATAGAGGGGGAAGATTCTTCTGGAAGTCAAGCATACAAGTGGCAGTGAGGATGGGGAAGCAGGTCAACTCACTCAGGAAGGAGAGAAGCAGGACAGTGGCCGTTCCCATTGTCATAGAGCCACACAAACAGCAGGAGCTCCATAGATAGATGTCCAGGGACTGTGTCTAGGAGGACTGGTCCAGAACTCATCAGACCTGCTGAGGGATTCTTTCTGAGGGGATAGAGAAGGGCACAGCATGAGGAAACCTCTGTTGTGATGTTGGTGGGGGATTCCAGGTGAAGGATGCAGGCACAGAAATGATGGGGAGTGGCAGTTCTCAGTGGGTATATGAGTGAAACCCATTCTTACTGGAAGTCCTGTGGCCAATGAGCCAGGTCTGAGGCAGTACTGAGGGGACATGGGTTGTCTGGAGAGGGGGAAACCGAAGCCAGGACAGCTATCAGCCAGCCTCTTATCTCAGCTGCTTAAACACTCAGTCTATTGTCCTTTGGGAACCTTGGGTATCATTTTCCAGGCACCATGATGGCTATTCTTAGTTTTCAACTTGACTATATGTTGAATTAACTATAACTCAAGCAGCTGGGTACACCTGTGAGGGAATTTTTTTTTAATTAAATCATTTGAAGTGGGAAGACCCATTTTTAATCTGGATTTTTTGAGGTGGGAAGATCCACCTTTAATCTGAGCCACATCTTCCGCTGGCAGCCTATATAAAGAAGAGGGGAGAAGGAAACTAGCTATCTTAGGGTTTCTTTTGCTCTGAAGAGACACCATGACCACAGAAACTCTTTTTTTTAAATCGATTTTATCGAGCTATACATTTTTCTCTGCTCCCTTCCCTTCCTCTCCCCTCCCCTTCAACCCT